>QAXK01004910.1:0-11761 GCA_004335735.1 Chlorella sp. KRBP | reverse complement strand
GCCCGGGTTGCCTCCTTATCCGTGCCCGGGTTGCCTCCTTATCCGTGCCCTGGTTGCCTCCTTATCCTTGCCCTGGTTGCCTCCTTATCCGTGCCCTGGTTGCCTCCTCATCCGTGCTTTGCAGTTCCTGGACGCCTTTGCCGGCGATGCGGCGTGGCTCTCCCGCTACGCCCGCAGCCGCCAGGGCGACATCATCCCCTGGGCGCTCATTGAGTCGCGCATTAAGGCCACCCACCCCTACGAGGTGCGTGCATGCGGGTTTATGGCGTTAGGGTACTAGGGCTTGGCACTTGTGATGAGCATCCGATGGGATTTGTGCTCAAGCATGGTTGTCTGCGGGAAGATTTAAACCCTACCTAACTTGAGCCCTTACCGTTTGCGGCGGCGACGGCGGCGGCGTGCAGGTGTTTGCGCTGCGCGCCATGCTGGCCGTGCCCTACTTCGAAAAGGCCCTGTACGAGCTGCCTGAGGACCAGCTGACGGTGGACGGGCTGATCAAGCTGGCTGACGAGGTGGAGGAGCGCATCCAGGTGCGCGTCACAATCACTGGTGAGAATTACGGTGCTTGGTCATGTGGTCATTGACCTGATCAAGCTGGCTGACGAGGTGGAGGAGCGCATCCAGGTGCGCGTCACGGTCACTAGTGAGAATTGCGGTGCTTGGTCATCTTTTTCGATGTGGAGCGTGCTCCATGGTGCTTGCTGCGCTGTCCGTGCTGTGTGGTGGGAGAGGGAGACTTGCACGACAACCCCTGCCCTGTGGTGCGGCCCGACTGTCACTGAATGATTACAATTGATTGTGCTCCGACTGCAGGGAGGCCTGGCCCACCGCCCACTGCCCAGCAAGCCGCTTGCTGTGTGGCGCCCTAACCCTAACCCTAACCCTAACCGTAACCCTAAAGCCTTGCTGCTGCTCGTGCTGCCGCAGGGAGGCCTGGCCGGCCGCCCTCTGCTCAGCGTGCCGCACATCCTGGCGGACGAGTCATCGGCATACTACCACGTGAGTTAGGGTTTTGGGGCTAGGGTTGAGGTCAGGGCTCAGGACCGCTCCCTCCCCTCTGCTCAGCGTGCCGCACATCCTGGCGGACGAGTCATCGGCATACTACCACGTGAGTGAGGGTTCGGGCTAGGGTTGAGGTCAGGGCTCAGGACCGCTCCCTCCCCTCTGCTCAGCGTGCCGCACATCCTGGCGGACGAGTCATCGGCTCACTACCACGTGCGTGAGCCGCCACATGGTTAGGGCTAGAGTTGTGGCTTACGTTCCACTCCCACTGCTCGGCATTCCGCTTGCCATGTCGTGTACTTGTCGCCCCGCGCACCACCCACACAGGACTGGCTCCACCCGCCCCATGTGCTGTGCTTGCTGTTGTGGTTATTGTTGCATGCCGTCAGCCGGGCGGCGGCTGTTCGGGTGAATGGGGGAGCATCATGCAAGCTTTCCTCGAGCATCACGTGCACGCATCCTGACGCCAAGCGTGCCACCGTGATCTGGTCTGCTCGTGTGCCATGCAGGGCTACGTGCTGGCTGAGATGTCGGTGCACCAGGTGCGTCCAACATGTGCATGATGACGAGCAGCTTGTGCGTTTGGAGTTGTTGGTGCTGATGCGCCGTTGTGCACCTGTTTGGTTCCTTAGCATGGGTCCACCGTGTGCGTTGACTGCGTGTTTGTGTGCGCAGACGCGTGCGTACTTTCGCGAGAAGTACAAGGGCCACCTGGTGGACAACCCCGAGGTGAGCCCCAGGGGTGCTGGAGGGGTGCTCGAGGGTGCTGGGGACCTGGTGGACAACCTCGTGGTTCAAGGTGATGTGAGATGTGGCGCTTCCCCGCCCACCCATGTATCCAGCCTCCATCCATCCAGCGTCCACCTCAGCCTCCTGAGCACAGTGTGACGTTGCTTGGCCAGGCCACATGCACAGCTGTTGCCTGAGCGCTGCATGAGCGTGGCGTGCAGGTGGGCAAGGAGCTGGCCGAGGTGTACTGGCGCCCTGGCAATGGTGCGCCTGGGGCTAGGGTTAGGGTTGCGCTCGGGCATGCTCTAAAACAGCAGGGGCTGTTGCTCCTCCGATGCGGTATGTGCACTTCTGGTGCCCGCACCTAGGCCCCCCCTGCCATCTGAGCACGAGTCCTGCTTCCACAAGCCGCCGTTGTTGCCTTGTCCGCTGTTGCCTTTCCCGCTGTTGCCTTTCCCGCTGTTGCCTTCCCTGCTGTTGCCTTCCCCGCTGTTGCTCCCTTCGCCCAGTGGCGATGGCTTGTGAGAGGAGGCGGTGTGCTGGTTGGGCTTGGTTGGAAGCGTCCTGGGTGCCGGCGGTGACGGCAACCGCAAGATGAAGGCAAACAGTGGCTGCTTGTGGGTGGATGGGGTGCTTCGATTGATTTGTAGGGACCTGTGCCAGTGCTGCACCCTCTGTGCTCTCCACACGCGGTGTTACAACACCTGCACTCGCACCTGCCCCTGCCCTGGCCTCACCCTGTTCGGCGCTTGCACCGTGCACCGTGCGCACCTGCAGGCGCTGCGTTCCTGGACCTGGTGCAGCAGCTGACCGGCAAGCCCCTGCTGGCCGACGCCTGGCTGCACGAGCTGCAGGAGCCCCTCGACCAGCTGGTGCGCAATTGGTTTTCGAACTTCGAATTCAAACTTCAAACATTAGGACGCTCAAACTTTCCACCTGGCCACGCGCTCCCAACCCCCGGGTAGCCCCCTCCGTGGCCTGCGCATGGATCTGCGCGTGGATCTGACCGCCTGGGCACACGGAGTAGCTGTGCTGTGCGTGTGCTGACGTGTTGCTTTAGCGAGTGCGTGCGTGCACCTGTGCAGCTGGTGGCGGAGAAGGCAGAGTACGAGGCTGGCATCAAGGCTGGCCCCGCGCTGCCGCCCGGCAACGAGCCTGACCTGGGCATGCGCGTGCGCCTGGTGCACGGCGACGAGGTGATTTCGGACTCGGCAGAGGGCGGCCTGGCGGCGGCGCACGGCAAGTTCAAGCAGTGGGTGCGCAAGGCCTTCTTTGGTGGAGAGCAGTGAGGTGGCCGCTGCTGCTGCTGCTGCTGCTGACGGCGCGGGTAGATCCATCTGTCGGGGCGCCCCGTCCTCATCCGGATCCCCCTGATCACTTACCCCCTATGCATGGCATGTGGACCATGGTGTTGCTGCTGCCTGGTTTGGCGCCGCACCAATCGCATGGGCGACCCAGACCACCACCGCTCCGATCACACACAACAGCAAGCGCCACATCAACGACACAGCGTAACAGCACGGCAAACAGGCCCAGCAGCAGCTCGCAGACCAGCAGCACCACTCGGGCGCCTGGACGCGGAGGATGTTGTCCTTGGCACTCCAGCGTGCCGGGTCGGGCGGAGAGAGCGCGACCAACACCTTGACGGTGGCCGCAGTGCACGATCCCCTGGAGCTGGATGAGGCGGAGCTCTTCCCTGTGGGGGCGACGCACGATGCTTCAAGCGATGGCGAGGAGGAGCAGGCCGGAGCGGCGCCGCACGGGAGCGGCAGCATGGCGGAGACGCCTATGAACGGTGCGCCTGTTCCTCCTCGAGCGGAGCGCTTGTTGTGTAGAGTCCTCCTTCTCCTTCATACTTTTTGGTTCGTCCTCGCCCCTTGCGCGCAGGAGCGGTGCAGAGCGGCAGCGCCAAGAGCACGACGCTCAACATGGTGCTGGAGCCAGTGGTTGAGGTGCCGGCGCAAGAGGGCGAGGACGTCTTGGGGGGCTCGTCCTCGGGCGGATGGCCCACAGCCCAGCGCCGCAGGGTCACGCAGAACGAGGCGGGGGCCTACATGATCCCAGGCTCGCTGCCCGTGCACCCCTCGGCCATGATCGCGATGGTGCGCTCCTGGCCATCCATCCAAAAGCGCGCAGTCGGGCGGCGCATCAAGCGCGAGCCGCAGCTCGAATTCGACCGTCAACAACGCACGTGCGTGCGCGCAGGGCTCGTCCGTGCCCATCAGCATCCCGCTGCACTCAGGGCGCGCCTTCTCCATGGCGCCGCAAGGCGCAGGCGCGCAAGGTGGACCACCCGCACCAGGCGCTCGTCCGTCAGCAGCAGCGGAGCCTCCAGCATTCGTGCCGCCGCACCAGCTCAGCCAGCGCGACGAGTACACACTGGCAATGCTTGGAGAGAGCCCAGGTGCGGGTGCGGGTGCGGCGCGCACCCTCCTGCCGGGGGAAATCGTCCGCACGGCGCCACACGCCGCCGCCGTCGTGCGCGCCCGGCAGGGCCGGCAGGGCAGCCGCAGAAACAGCCCTGCAATTGCGCCATGTTGCAGCTGCCCCAATGTGCATTGGTAATCAGCGCATTGCGTCCGAGGGTGTGAGGTGGATGCACGCATACAGTTGGCGCGGCCGGTCGTGCAGCAGGGCAGCAGCCACGCAGTGGGGACAGAATGGCAGCCCAGGCGCAGCTGCTGCCTGGCAATCTTTCAGTGGCGGCCTAACGACGCCCGTTCGTGAACGCCGTGCCTCTACGATGATGACGTCATGCAGGTGGCGCGCTCAAGCGGGACCGGCTACGCAAGCGCACCGCCATCCTCAAATCCACCGGCTTCCTGGAGCTCAACCACACGCCCAACCCGCACCTAAACAACTTCACCCCCGGCAACATGGACCTTGGGCCGTTGCACGAGGTGGCGGCGTCGGCACCCGGCCGGCCCCCCCTGCCGGGCACGTTTGGGTCTGGGCTGACACTGGCGAGGGGCGGCCTGGCGCAGGCGTTAGGGGCGGGCGGCAGCAGGACCAGCTTTGCCTCCTCGCCGCCCACAGCAAGCATGCTCTGAGGCGGTTGTGGAGCGGTGAAGCGAGGCCGCTTGGCCGCTTCCACCCCAGTGATTTGCTGGCCGAAGCAGCAGCAAGAAGAACAGCAGCAGCAGAGAATAGCTTGTTCCTTACGTACGTGTGGGGGCCAGGGGGGCGACACGTTTCCTCTTCTCAATCATCTCAATGTCTTGTTAGGGCGTCGGCTGGTCGGGTTCTCGGCGGGTTTGGTGCCTGTGATGTGGGTGTTGGTGGGTGTTCGCAAGGCTGTGCGCCACAGGTTGAGGGTTGAGCATGGTGGGAGAGAGGGTGCTGGTGCTGGCCAAGCAGGGGGGGAAAGGGAGCGCCCGTTTGCCGCAGCAGGCTGGAGCAACGTTGCCGCAGCAGCATAAGCGTGGAGTGCTCCTGGGTGTCGAGGGGAGCCTGGCATCCGCACACGTGAAGAGTTGTTTAGCGCGTGCACCTTGCAGCTGCAGCAAACAGAACTCGCGTGTGCCGTGCCTGGGGCTGCTGCTGAACACTGCTCAAGGCCACCTGAAGTAATGGCTGCTTCGAGGCACGCAACAGTGCCCAAGTCAGGCTTGCTGCGCCATTCATGTGGCCTGTGGCCGCCGCACTGGCCCTCAGCAAAAGCCTCCCCTGTTGCATAAGCACACACACGCACCTCTCTGTGGTTCGCACCCCCCTGGCCTGTCCTGTCTCTTCCCCTCTCTCTTCCCTCGCCAGCGCTTCCCGGGCGCCTGTGGTGCCACCTTCGCACCGTGCACAGCCTCCCTTCTTCTGCGCTTCCCCTTCCCTTTTATACAACAGTTCCAAAGAGCGTGACCGTTGGTGGCAGCCTGTCACGCAGTGTTTTTGCCCGATTGACTGACTGAACACCGACACGCACGTGTGCGCAGCACCGTTGCAAGGCCTTTGTCCTTGTCCTGCCTCCCTGGCTCACACTCTGGCTGCATGCTGGTGCCGTAGGGTCAGCCCTGCGCACCTCCAGCTGCGAGCGTGGCGTTTGCGGGGCAGGTGTGTCAAATCACTGAGTGGTGAGGGCTCTGCCTGTCTGACCGGCAAGCGCTCTGGCTGTGCAGAACATGCACCATTTCTGCGTGCTGCAGTGAGCGAGTGCAATCCATGGCCCACGTGCGTCCATGCACATCCACAAGCACCACCCCCCACACACAACTGGGGGTCGTGGGGATATACCCGGTTTGTAGAGAGAGTGTCTGTTTTGTGCCGTGGTTGTGCCGGCAGTGCAAGGCGTGCCCCTGACTCGCGTCCTGCCACCAAGCTGTGCCACCAAGCTAGCGCTCTGTGGCTGCACCTGTGGGCGGCGCAATGTGGCAGTAGCACTGTGCCAGTGCTACTGCCTGCACGCCTGATTGTGGCCTGGTGGTGGGAGGGAGCGCGTCTAGCTCACGGGCGGCTGTAGCCTGCAAGAAAAGGAAGGAGACAGGCGGGGGCTCACGGCTTTGGCCTGCCTGTCCAGGGGATGATATGATGAGTGAGTGGGCCCTGCTGGCAGCTACAGTATGGTGTCCTTCCCCATGATGTGCGTGGTGGCGCGCGCTGTACAGTGTGCCCATTGAAGCAAAGGAGGAGGTGGTGCTGTATGTCGTGGCGTATGCTGTACAGTGTGCAGTCTGCCATGGAGGTGGAGGAGGAGCAGGTGGCGACCGGGGGCAGGTGTGCACTGGGACCTGGGTTTGGGAGGGAGGGTGGTTGTTCGCAGATCCAACTCGGGTGTCGTGGTGTGTGCGCCGGTCATTCTCACCTGGCGCGCAGTTTTGAGATCCGCACCGTGAGCAGAGAGAGTGAGAAAAGCGTGAGTAGTGGAACGAGAAAGAAGCGTCACTGCTGTGCCGGCGTTCATTTGGTTCTCAGTTGGGCAACTATCAGAGACTGCTTTGCCGCTCTCTGGCGGGTGTGCTGCTCTGTGCATCATCATCAGCCTGTTTGTTTGCTTGCCGCTCTCATGAGCATGGGATGAGCAGCAACCTGCAACAGGAGAAGAGAAGAACGTCTCTGTGTCGTGGTCAGGTACGCCGACCTACAGCAAATTTTTCCGTCATCCGCGGCGCAGCACAGAGATGGTGGTCCACAGAGCGAGGCCGCTTGCAGTGTGGGACAGCCGACCATGCGCACAGCCGTCCTGGGCACAGCCAACGAACACAGCACGGGGGGAATCCGCGGCTCATGTCTGCGGCAATTTGACTGCGTGGGGGACGCCAGGCGTGCGGTGCAGTCTGGATCCATAGGCCGCCCCAGATGCTTGTGGACTAGCGCTTGGGTTAGGGTCAGCCCTCAGGCGCACAGAGCGCGCAGCGCGTCGTAGGCGTTCCTCGCCGCCATGAACCTGGCCGCCGCCTCCCTCGCCGCGCCGTCCCCTCCCACCTGCTGCTGACTGCGCTGACTCTGCTGCTGCTGCTCCTGCTGCTGCTGACTGCGGTGGCTCTGCTGCTGGTCCTGCTGGTGCTGCTGCTGCTGCTGGTGCTGGTGGAGGTCGGGGTGGAAGCGCTTGGCGCAGCGCACAAAGGCTTCCTTGATCGCCTTGGCGCAAAGGCGCGTGGTGGGGGCCAGGCCCAGGGCCGCAAGGTGGGCCACCACGTGCGCCGTGTGCTGCTGGGGCTGCTGCTGCTGGCTGGAGGAGGAGGAAGAGGAAGACCAATAGCCACCGCTGCTGAAGCCGCCAGCGCCACTGCCGCCAGTGCTGTAAGCGCTGCCGCCCTCGTGCCCTGCGTTGCGGGAGGCCCCTGCACTGGCGCTGGCGCGGTGGTAGCGCTCCCACCATCCGGAAACGCGCTCCCAGTGCTGCTCCTGCTGCTGCTGCTGGTGATGCTGATGCTGCTGGTGATGGTGATGCTGGTGATGCTGGTGGTGGTGATGCGGTTGCTCACCCCACCACTCTGAAGAGGAGGAAGAGGAGGATGTGGAGGAGGAGGAGGAGGAGGGCGGTTGTTGCTGGCTGCGCTCCCAGTTCTGGTGGTGCTGCTCCCAGAAGCGTGCGTACCACTCCCTGCGAGCAACATGGGAGCACACCTTGGTCTTCTGGTTTGTCACGGCCTTTTGGATCATGAATGTTCATCCGGTCGCCTGGAAATGGCTGCTCCAAATGCAAAAGCTGAGCACACACACTTTCTTTCTTTCTTTCTTTTTGAAGCTGTGGAAAGGCTATCCGTTAACGCGTGCCCGCACGGCGGCAGTGGCAGATTGTCACGGCACAATCGCGAACGCATACGGGCACAAGCCAGCAGGCGGGCAGGAGAGAGTGTGCCGTGACCGCACACTCTACTGGTTGCCATCTGGGTATGGTCATCTGCTTGCCAGAGATGGCCGCGCCAGATGTAAAGCTCGACACGCACACTCACGTGTCTGCCCGGACGCTGCGCCACCTGTTGCCCCCGCCGCCACCGCCCACCCCGCTGCCGCTGCCACCTCCGCTGCTCGCAGAGGCAGAGGACCACGACGGCCCTGATGCTGATGCTCCTCCCAAGCCGCCGCTGCCTTGCTGCTGCTGCCCAAACTGCGACCTCCAACCCTGCGGAAACGACGACGACGATGATGATGACGAGGAGGAGGGTGACGCAGACGCCCCCCACACCGTGCGCCCCCAGCCCTCCCCCTCCTCGTCCTCCTCCTCCTCCTCATCCTCCTCCTCCTCCTCCCACTCATACCCGTAGCCACCTCGGCCCCTGCCGCCCCCGCCCTGCCGGCGCTGCCACGTCCGCCCACCACCCCTGCTGCTGGTAGTGTTGCTGCTGCTGTTAGTGCTGGCACCGCCACTGGGTGTCTCCCACCCTTCCCAGGCCGAAGGGCGAGCACCAGACCACGCCTCCCTACCAGCACCGCTACCAGGGGCGTAGCGCACGTCGTCCTCAGGGTCTAGCCGGGGTGAGCTAAACCCTACCTGCCACCACCACGCGGGCGTGCTGCTGCTGTACGCCCGGCGGTAGCGCTGCCTGTGCCGCCGCCGCTGCGCCTGCTGCTGCTGCTGCGCCTGCTGCTGCTGCCTGCTTTCCTGCCCTTGCGTGCTTCGTGTGCCGTCTGCCTGCCGGTGGGAGGAGCCTTGCTGCCAGCCGGTGGATGCAAAGGAGGAGGAGGAAGCGGAGGAAGAGGAGGGAAATGGTTCTGACCTGCTGCTACGGCTCCTGCTCCTGCTGCTGATGCTTCGCAGAGGCTCGAAAATGACGCCACGCTGGTGGTGGTGATCGTGGCTGGGGGTGTGGTGCCGGTGCCGCCTGGCGTGCGTTGAAGGGCCCGCACCTGCGCAAAGGGTAGAGTGAAACGCACCACCAGCACGTTGGTTCTGCAGCTGCTTGCTGCTTGCGTGTACACGCGCACGGCATCCCATAAGCGGGCGCGACGTGGCCACAAGGGAACAAACACTCACCAGCCTTCGCCTGCTGCTGCTGCTGCTGCTGCTGTTGGTCCGTACGCTGCTGCGCTGCGCCAGCGTGCTTGCGCTTGAAACGCATGAAGTCGTGCATGCCTGCGCCTGCACCCGCGTCGTCCTCCTCAAGGCCGTGCCCCACGCCATTCCACCCAGCGCTGCAGCTGCTGATGTTGAGCATGCGGCCGCATCGCTGCACCAGCGACGCATCTGCTTGGTCTGTCGCTGCGGATGCGGTGCGGCACAGCGTTGCGGCTGCGGGGGCGGTGGTGGGGTGCAGCAGGAGCGCTCGCCCTCGCAGGGTACCTCCCAGCGCCATGATGGGTAGCCTGATGGCTCTGCAGCCACCACCTGTGCGGCAGCGAGCGGGAGCGTGATCCGGCAGGTAGCGCACGGGGTGAGCGGAGGTGGCCCGTGCCCCGCATGCATGCAGCTGCTGCCAGCGCTCACCTGCACTCACGGCAGCTCTCCTCCTCTCTCCTTTTCCTCCTCTGGCCGTGCAGACCCCGATCGAGAGTGGTGGCGAGCACACCGCATCGTGCGGGCACGTCGTGCAGCCGCAGGATCATCCCAGCCTTGCTCAGCCTCTACCATTCTCTCTGCTTCGCACGAGCAAACGCCCTGCTGAGTGGGCACCGAGCAGCTCACCCCTCGCCGCCAGCCCCATCGTCGCCCTGCTCGCGCCACTGGGGCTGCAGCAGGCGCCGTTGCCACCACTCGCGCGCGATGGCCAAGCTCGACAGGAAGAAGCAAGCTCGCAGCGGTGGGGCCGAGCACCTCGACGCCGGCATCCAGAAGCAACAGGGGAAGCAAGCACAGAAGCAGCAGCACCTTCGTCAGAAGCAAAAGCAGGTGCAGCAGGAGGAGGAGGAGCAGCTTGCGGAGCAGCAGGCGGACGTGCCGCAGCAGCGGAAGAAGCAGCACAGCAAGCAGGCAGGAGGAGAGGCTGTGGGAGGGCCCAAGGGCTGGCTTCACGGTGCGCGCGGGTGGAAGGCTGTGGAGGTGAACGACGACGAGC
Organism: Chlorella sp. KRBP; assembly: GCA_004335735.1. Lineage (NCBI taxonomy): Eukaryota > Viridiplantae > Chlorophyta > Trebouxiophyceae > Chlorellales > Chlorellaceae > Chlorella > Chlorella sp. KRBP. The sequence goes on along the minus strand of QAXK01004910.1, from coordinate 1,604 downwards.
TGCTGCTTGGCGCGGAGGAGGGCGGGTTTGCTGGGCTCGAAGTGCTGGACGATCCCTTGCTGCTGGAGGAGCTGGGCCTGGCTCCTAACAACACTCCTAACAAGGCAAAAGGTGCGTGCAGTGGCCGGCTCTGGGGTGCTGCCGCCGCGCGCTCGACCACTCCACCCATGCCATGCACGCTGTGCCCGCACAAGTGTGCGTGTCGAGCTTTACATCCCTGGCAAGCAGATGAGCATATCAGCAAGCAACACAGGCAGCAGTAGAGCACGGGGGAAAAGCTGTGCGCCGCTCGCAAGCTCATGCCCTGTGCACCACCACGCCCCTGTGCACCACCCCTCGTGCCCCACACGCAGGCAAGCCACAACCGCATCAGCACCAGCAGGAGCAGCAGCAGCAGGAGGAGCAGCGGGGCGAGGAGCAGCAGGGGGAGGAGGCGGGCAGTGGTGGCGCAGGCGCTGTGAAGGACGACCGCCTTGCCAAGTCCCTCAAGGCCCAGCTAGCTGCCCTCAAGCGTGAGAACCAAGCCCTGAAACGCCTCCAGCAGCAGAAGCAGAACAAGCAGCAGCAGAACGGGGCTGGCAACGCAGCGGAAGGGTCTTCAGCGGCGGAGGAGGCGGGGTCTGCTGGGCAGCAGCAGGAGGAGGAGGCGGAGGAGGGGCTGGGTGGCGAGGGCGGGGAAGAGGGCGGGGAAGAGGGTGGGGAGGAGGGTGGGGAGGGGGATGATGGTGGTGGCAACAGCTGGGGTCTCACTGGTGGCGCGTTGAAGCGCAAGCTCAAGCTCGTCGCGTATAGGGCCCGGATGGCGGCGCGTCGGGAGGCGAGGCGACTCAAGGAGCTGAAGGCTAAGCAGGAGGGAAAGGTGGTTGGGGCAGGGAGGAAGAAGGATGGGGAGAAGCGTGCGGCGAAGGGTGCGGCAGTGGCCAAGGGCAAGGGCAGGGAGGAGGAGGAAGGGGAGGGAGAGGGGGATGGGAGGAGGGGACGGAGGAGGGGAGGGGGGAGGGGAGGTGGGAGGGGAGCTGGCGGTGCTGGCGGTGGAGCCGAGCACTGGTGACGTGCACCTGGGCTTTGCCTGCGCGCTGGTCGCGGGCGCCATGGGCAGGTGCGTGGTCAACCCGGCACCCGGCTGGCTAGCCACCAACGCTGGCATGCCGCGATCGCCTCATGCTGCCCTTGACTTCGATGTGCAAGTGGCACGGCACGCACACGTCACTCAGTGGCCCGGGAACAAACATGATCGCATCCTCCTCCTATGCCGCTTTTCCAATATGCATCCCTCTCCTATGTCGCTGTTCCCTTTTTACATCCTCTTCCCATGCTGTTCCCGTATGCAGCACCTCCTGCTGCCGCTGTTCCCCTATCGCATAATCCTCATACTGTGTGCCGCTGTTTCCCCATGCAGCGCTTCCACCAAGCCGGCTTCCAAGCGCCGCCCACCCACCTCAACCACCTCAACCGCGGCCACGGCATCATCCCTAGAGGCCCTGTCGCTCGAAACAGTGCTCCTGTCCCTCGCGCCCGTGGAGGTGGTGGTGCTGGAGCCGGTCAGCGCCCCCGCGCTGCGCACGCTGGGGGCCTACGCGTCATGCACGCCAGGGTGCCGCCTG
>QAXK01004906.1:0-26391 GCA_004335735.1 Chlorella sp. KRBP | reverse complement strand
GCGTGCAGTTGTCGCCTCTGCTGCTGCTGGCGTCTTGCCTGGACCTGGAGGTGTATGCGGTGCAAGGGGAGGAGAAGGCGCTGGGCACCCTGCTGGCACTTATTGCTGACCAGGTGAGGCGCCCTGCTGAATGACCTGTGCACGCCTTTGACGCATTCACAACCCAAACAGCACCAGCAAAACAGTGTCTCCCAAACAGCTCACAGCTGCCCATGCTAGCGCCTGCCTTCTGCATGGTGCCCGACGCACATCCCCGTTCCGTGTGCGTGCGTGCGTGCAGGTGTCGAGGCACACGGACCAGTCGCTGCTCACGCGCGCCGTCGAATGCCTGGTGGCACCCGCCAAGCACGGCCCAGGCAGTCTCCGGGTGAGTTGCTTCCAGCCCATTTTCCAGCGCACCAGCTACCTCCCAGCATGTCCCAGCAGTGTGACTTCTTGCCTTGTCCTCACAGATGATGGCGCCATCATCGTCATCATTGCATGGCGTTCGCGACAGGTGTCGTGATGCTGCAGCCGTCACAGAAGATCACCAGGCAGTGGTGGTGCGTGGTGCGTGATGTGTGTTGTGCAGGCGGCTGCCCAGCTGGCGCTCTCCAACGTGTCCACCAAGGTGGGCGCGGCACTGCTGGCCCAAGTCAAGGTGGTGTCGCGCCTCAAGCCGGAGCAGCTGGCGGCGCAGGTGGAGCACCTGACGGACGCGCTGTCAGCCTCCACCAAGGCGTCAGGGGCAGGTGAGAGGGCGCAGGAACGTGAAGGGGCTGCCTCATCACCACTACGTGCCAGGCAAACAAATACAGGCGTTGAGGTCTTATAGCGCACCTCACACCCAGCATGATGCTGCGTGGTGCGTGTGTTTCCATTGTCCTGCAGAGGCGGCCCAAGGTGCAGAGGCCCTGTGGAAGCTGCATGCGTGCCTGTCCCGCTGCTCCGCGCTGGCGGTGCAAGGCGCAGAGGCGCTGGCGCAGCACCAGCCCGCGCGTGAGGCGCTCACCCGCCTGCTCACCGAGGTGGCGGGCACACCGCTGGCGTGGGATGGCGCGGCACGACGGGCGTCTGGCGCTGGGGCGATGGGAGACGAGGAGGAGGAGGGAGGGGGTGGCGGGGGCGGGGGCGGAGGTGGGGCTTCCGCGCGTGGGTCTGGTGGTGCGGCGGGCAAGGCACGCAAGGAGCTGAGGCTGGTGGGGCCTGATGTGCTGCACCTGGCCCTCACCACGAGCCACGGGCTGCTGGTCACGTCCCTGCTGCAGGTGCGATTGCTGCTGCTGGGTAGGGCAGGCGCTTTGTTTGCTCGTGGGTGCAGGAGGGCTTCGCAGGTTTGCCAGCTTCCTCCACCAGACTGGTGTCGTCGGTGCAGGCCTGCTTCTTCTGCCTGTCCGGTGTGTTGTTGACGGTGTTGCGCCGCTGGCATTGTGTATGTTGCTCCCGCATGCAGTTGGGCGCGCTGTCAGCCACCACCGCGCCTGCTGCTGGGGTTGAGGCGGGTGCGGGTGCGGGTGGCACTGCCAGCAAGGCGCAGCAGAAGCAGGGCAAGGCAGCACGCAAGGGGAAGGGGAAGGAGCAGGACAAGGAGGAGGAGGAGGAGGAGGGCGAGGAGGAGGAGAAGGAGGAGCAGCGGGCTGGGGGCAAGGGTGGCAAGGGAGGCAAGCGCAAGGGTGCTCCCAGCAGCGGCAAGAAAGGGGCCACAGCCAAGGGGGCTGGTGGACGGCCAGCCAAGCGGCCGCGACGGGGAGCAGCTGGGCAGGAGCCCGCAGCTGCAGAGGAAGAGGAGGAGGAGGAGCAGGAAGAGGAGGAGGAGCAGCGGCCAGTGAGCGGCAAGAAGGACAAGAAGGGTGGCAGCCAGCAGCAGCAGCAGCGTGGCAAGCAGCTGGCGCAGGCCCAGCAGCAGGCAGTGGTTGCGTCCGTGGACAGGCTGAAGGGCGAGGTGGCGGCTCACAGCCGCCTGCTGGTGGACCTCTTTGACGCCTGCGAGGTGATTTGGCATCACCCGCACACGTGCACTCGCACCACCACCATCCACCTGGGCTGCTAGCGGGCTTGCCCGGGCTGGTGCACTCCTAGTGCATCCCTGGCAGGACTGTGGAGCAGCTGCCGGGCTGAGCGGGTGCCACACCTCGCCCGCATGTTGTGCTTTTTGCGTGCGCAGATGGAGCCCGCCAGCCGTGACGTTGTGGGGCAGGCCCTCAGCGACATGCTCGTCATGTTCGGGCACGAGGTCTGGAAGGTGCGACGCCAACCCTGCTGCTATCACTCCTCTCCCTGGCCCCTAAGAGTTAAAACGAGCTCAGCACAGGCCCTACGTGTGGCACTGTTGTCTGTGGTGTAGGCATGCCACAGATGATAGCATGTGTGTGTGAGTGTGCGCGCAGGGTACTCCCACTGAGGGCGTGCGCGTGCCCCCAGAGCTGGTGCAGCCTCTCACGCTGCGCCTGTGGCACGGCTGCGTGGCCAACCTCAGCACGGCCAGTGAGGAGCTGGACGCTCTGGCAGAGCAACGTGAGTGATGCTTCCCACACCTCCTCTCATCCCTCACGGCACCGCGCCCCACGCACCGCACACCCGCTGCTGATACAGCTGCCCTGACACAGCAATGGAGCGCCCGGGCATGCATCTGGCACACACACTTCCTAGCAATCGAGATGCAAAAAGACCGCCTGTCCTTGGTGTTGCTGTTGCTGGCTGCAGAGGAGGACGGAGAGCTTGACGAAGAGGTGGCGGGCGAGCAGGCCCTGCGGCGGGCTGCAGTGGGCGTGGCGCGCATCACAGCGCTGGCGCGCGCGGCACGCGTGCTGCAGGCACCCCGCTCGCTGCCTTCACACCAGCGACTGTGGCTGGCCGCACGCCTCGTCTCTCAGGTGAGGACACCACCCCACTCAGTGTGACCGTGCATTGCGTTTGCATTGCAAAGCAGCGTTGGAGAGGGAGAGGTGGGACGCCGATTGTGCGTGCGATTGGTGTGAGGCTTGATTTACATCTGCTTGGGACTACAGGGCATGTGGGGAAAGTGTGTGTGCTGTGCCCTGCACTGCGTGCTGCGTGGTGCTGCAGCTTGCGTCCCACGGCCCTGAGAGCACGCAGCTCATCAAGGACGTCGTGTCCATGCTCAGGCGCCAGCAGAACGCAACAGCCACCCAGGCGCAAGCGGCGGCGGCGGCGGCGGCCAACGCAGGTGCGCACCTCTTTCAATCACACCTTGGGCATCACACCTCTTGTCAACGTTCCTGCACCTGCCGAAATGCCCGTTCTCAGCAGGACCTGCGGGCTCAATCATGTGCGGGCACATATGCTGATTGTGTCCGGTGTTGTCCTCCGCTGAATTGTGTGGGCGCAGAGGCTGCACCGCAGGAGCCTCAGCAGCAGCAGCAGCAGGAGCAGCCGGCTGACGCCCAGTACGCGCCAGGGGGCCGCAAGAAGGGCGCCAAGAAGGGCGCCAAGGGCAAGCAGGCCGCCGCAGCGGAGGGCGCTGGCGCCGGGGTGGTGGTGGTGCCTGCGGCCACCGAGGCATGCGCTGTGAGCGAGGTGCTGGCGCAGGCGCTGCGGCTGGGCTACAGCGACGTGCTGCAGGGGGCGGTCAAGCAGATCCAGGTGAGGCCGCGTCGCTAGAAGAGCTCGTGTGCCTGTGTGTTTGCGTGTAGTACATGCTACCCTGGTGGACACACCCTCCTTCCACAGCGCACGCCTCCTCCACGGTGCTCAACCACGCTGAACCGATTTACCCACCACCATTGGTGTGCCCTGTCATGCTGTTGCCACCGCAGCGCGAGCAGAGCCAACGGGACGAGGATGACGAGGACAATGAGGGCGTCGACACAAGCGCGCTTGAGGCAGCACTGGGCCGCCTTCAAGCACTGGCGGGAGAGGTGGCGGGGCTCTACGCAGGTGGGCCTGGGCCTGGCTTGACCTTGACCGCTCTTGCTGCCTTCCGCCTGGTTGGCTGTTGCTGCCTTCCGCCTGGTTGACTGTTTGGGGAAAAGCATCAGCATTCAGCATTCAGCATTCAACACGGCAGGTCTGTCATGCCTGCGCGAGGGGCTGCACGTCCATGGGCACGGCAGCGCATGATGACGCATGTGTGTGTGCCTGCTCCCTGCCCCCTCCTGTGTGCGTGCGTGTGCGCGCAGTGGCTGGTGTGTACCGTGAGGAGCTGGTCCAGCTGGTGTCCAAGGTGCTCACCTGGGCGCTCGAGTGCAGGGAGCCACGCCCGCGCATGTACATGATGGCCTGGGCGCTCACGCAGCTCGTGCCAAAGGTGCGCTAGCGCTGGCATGCACGCGTGCACCCACACTCTGGGCCGCACCAGCACCCATCACATGACACGCTGGGGCTTGCGAAACGTCGTGATGGTGATGATGCGGTAACCTACACCCTACACACCGTTGCCTGTGTGCTGTTGGGTGGTGTTGATGGCCGCAGATGACGCCGGCGGACGCCGAGGCGCTGCTGCGCGAAGACCTGCCCCGTGCTGTGCGTGCTGCGGAGCTGGCTGCGCCCCGCGTCGCCCCGCCACCCCTCGAAGAGGACGAGGAGGAGGAGGAGCCGGCACCTGACCCGCAGTGGGCGCAGGTCGACCACTTCGTCACCATCCTGCAGGACAGGGCGTCCAAGGCAGCGGCAACGGCAGCGGGGGGTGCCAAGGGACGGGGAGGGGCCAAGAAGGGAGCTGGGGGGCGGCCGAGGGGGGCGATGAAGGGGGCGCGCGCGGCTGCAGCGGCGGCTGGGGAGGGGGCGGAGGAGGAGGCGCAGGCGGCGGATGCGGATGGATGGAGGCCACGCAAGGTGCGCGATGCGGCTTGTTTGATGGCCATGCGCGATGCTCGTGTGCAGCTCTCTCAGTCCAGGGGCACCTTTGCTGTGGGCAGTGCTGGTGTGTGATATGAAGTGTCCTCTGACCGCTTGCCGCTTTTCCTGAGTGTGTGATGTACGCCCTGCCCTTGCCGCATTCACAGAGTCCTGCCAAGGCGCGCCGCGCCGCACCACCACCTGCACCCGCAAGCGACAACGAGGAGGAGGAGGAGGCGGAGGAGGGCGGGCCTGAGCAGCAGCACCACCAACAGCAGGGCGCTGGTGACGTGGAGATGGAGCAGGTTGTGTCTCAAGGGCTGTCAGAGGACGCTCAGCTGCCCCTGGGCCGCAAGCCTGCTGCTGTGGACGCACGTGGGCAGCGGGGCACCACCAGGGGCAAGGAGGCGCCGGCGGCGCGTGGGGTCACGCTGCCTGCCGCGGAGGAGGAGGAGGAGGAAGAGCTGCAAGAGGAGGAAGAGGAGGAGGAGGAGGTGATGCCAGTGCGTGAGGAGGACGTGGACGGCCATGCAGACGCCGAGGAGGAGGAGCAGCAGGTGGAGGAGGAGGAGGAGGAGGAAGAGGAGGAGCCAGTGTCAGGTGGTGGTGGTGGTGCGGTGGCGGCTCTCATGGTGCGCTTTGCTGCTGTGGCCGAGGTGCCGGCGTCCTCTCAGGGCACGCAGCTGTCAGAGCCGCCCCCTCGCCCCATCAGGCGCCGGCGCGTGTGAGGAGGAGCTGCACGGCTGGCGGACTTTTTGCACACTGCTGTACATGCGCGCGTTTACGATCGGAACGAGCTCTCATGCTCTGTCATAGCATTTTGCATTCCTGCTTGATCCTGTATGCAACGTAAGACGCCATGGTGCCCTGACGCAGCGGTGAATCGCCCAGATACAGCGTGCGGCACGCACACCGCCTTCAGCCGCACATCAGCAGCCCACAACATGTAGCAGGCATGTACACCGCACGTCCAAACACTCAGCAACAGGCAGGGAATCACCGCGCGGAGCGGGGCCGTGACTTGTACATGGCACTGCTGGCGACAATGGCCTTCTCCCGGTCTGCCTTGTCTGCCGCCAGCTTCTGCTCCGCCTGGCGCCGCTTGGAGGCGTCATCCTGCAGCCTGTCGAAGAAGCCGTTCATCGCCTTGCTGCTGATCTGCTTGACCGGCCGCCTCATCGCCTCGTACGCCTCGCGCAGCTTCTTCTCCTTGGCCTCAATCTCCTGCTGCGTGAACTCGATGAACTTCTGCGTGCGGATGTGCCGGTACACGCCCAGCTGCTTGCCCTCGCCCACCCAGTTCTCCATACGCTCCATGTCGTCCCACCGGCAGTTGCTCAACAGCTTGACCGTGTACGTAAGGTGGTCGGCGCCCGCACCGCCAGGACCCGCCATCACCGACCCATCAGGCGCCAGCGGCCCCTTGACCGTCACAGAGCCGCCCGCCACCGCCGCTGCCGCTGCGTCCTCCACGGATGAAACCGACTCCTGCAGTGACGTGAGCCCGTCCGAGTTCCACGGGTGCACCCTCCAGTCCACCACTGGCGTGCCGTCGCCCTGCCCCGCCGCCGCCTGGTCACGCGCCTTCTCAGCCGCCTGCTTGTACGCGCGCACGCGCTTGAGCAGCGCGGCCAGGCGGTCCTCGGTGACACCGTCGTCGCCCACCCACCCGAGACGCGCAAAGTAGGTTGCGGATTGCGCCAGGTCGGCCTGCCGCTTGCGCTCCTTGGGGTTGCCCATGGTGGCCTCCCAGTGCTTCTCCTGCAGCGAGCGCAGCTTGCTGCCGTTGCGCCGCTCGGCGTCCTCGCTGTCGTAGCGCAGCATGAAGAGCCGCGTGCGGATGGCGCCCGCCAGCAACGACACCTTCTTGTGCCCGTGCGCGGCCTGGATGGCGGCCAGCTGCTCCACTGGGAGGCCCAGCTCCTGCTGCAGCTGCTGCAGCGCGCCGTCAATGGCCTCGTCAGACTCGTTGTCCTTCTCACTGAGCGCCTCAGCAATGCCAAGCTTCTCCTGCGTATAGGGGAGCGTGGGCGGACACTGGCAACCGTCAGAGGTACGGAGGTGGCCACACAGCGTAGGGGCAGGTGGTCAGCTGGATGTGTGCTTGTAAGGGAACTCACCCTGAAGTACGAGGTGACAAAGGTGTAGTCCTTGCGCGCCTTGCGCTTGGCAAGCATCGGGTCGTTGAAGATGGCCTCTGGCGAGTAGTACCTGCACACACAGCGCGCAGGTGCATGCGTGCCGTTCGTCATCACTCCCCGCGTGTGCTACTGCACCTGGACCTGACATCACTCTGTGCTGGCTGGTGGCCTGGTGGCCTGTGCTTGCCCTGCACTCACTTGCGGTCAATCTCCTGGCGTGTGCGCTCGCGCCTCCGCCCGTCCGCCTCGAGCCGGTCCAGGAACGTGGTGCGTGCGCCGGTGGACTGCGGGCACGGTGCAACAAGGGGTGTCAACAGATATCCAGTCAGAGCCTGCATCACTTCCTTTCCGTTCCACAATGCTCCTACACTGCTGCTGCCCTTGTCAACGGCAAATTGTTCAACAGTGTTCCTACAATGCTGCCCTTGTCAATGGCGAATGCTTGTCCTTCCATGGGCTCACCCCGTGTGACTCGGCGAGGAGTGCCTGTGAGCGCTTGGAGATGCGCGGCGCAAACGTCATGTCCACGCTGTGGTCATCCCCTGGCTTGCCCATGCGCTCCGGGTGAGGGTTGAGAATGTGCGGGCTGGCAGGGCGCCACGGCACACGCCCCTTGGCGTCCACGCCACCGCTGGTCTCCTGGACAATGTTCTTGTTCCTGCACGGCACGACGCCAAGTCATACACCGCGCTGGTGTCAGTCAAACAGGGCCGGCTGCACCAGCTGCAAGGCAGGCTGCACCAGCCGCCGCTTTGCTTGCGAGCACTATCATGCCGCACTCACTTGCGCTCCAGATCCTGCAGCAGGCCCCTCAAGTACGCCACCTCCCCCGCGCTGAGCTGCGCCGTGTGCTGCAGCTGCTCCGCAATGGCGCGGTGCTGTGCCGCGCGCGCCGCCGCCCGGTCCAGCTCAAACAGCAGCTTGGACCGTTGCTCGTACACCGTCACCTTGCCCAGCGCAGGGCCGAGGTACGCGTCGGGCGGGATGAGGCCGGGCCTGGTGGCGCTGGCGGGGCGGCGGGGGACCTCTGAAGGGCGCGCACGCACGGCGCTGGCGGGGCGCGCGCTGGCCGGCCGGTTGCGGGCGCGCACGGGCGAGCCGCCTCCGCTGCCGGAGCCCCCTGCACCCACAGCAACAGCACCAGCGCAGCAGTGGCTGTTAATAACGGTGAAGGCCTGGGTGTGTCGATGCTGCTGCTGCGCGTTGAGTCCACAGGCCATATGCAGGCAGCTGCACACGCCGCCTCACCTGGAATCATGTCCTCGGCTTGCTGTGCCAGCGCTGCTACCGCGTCCAGGATGGCCATGCGGTGGCCAAAGGGCCCCACGCCCAGCTCCTGCTTGAGCACCTGATCCGACAGGCCCAGCAGCAAGCGCCCGTCGATGCAGTTGTGCAAAAACTTCTTGCGGTACTGCTCCATGCCAATGTACGTGACCCAATCCGCCACGTCGCGCGCGTCCCAGGTGCCAGGGTGGCGACGCATCAGGTCAGCCATGCTGCTGCCGCCACCCGCACCGCCCCGGGCGCGGCCGGCGCTGGCGGGTCGTGCGGAGCCAGGGCGTTGCTGCTGCTGACCATACGGCTGAGGGGCCTTGGCCAGCACCCCCGCCACTGACCCGCTGGTCATGTGACTCATCACGCTGCTGCCGCCCACGCTCTGACGCAGGTTGACGCTGCCCTGTGAGGACGTGGCCCAGTTAGGCGGGGGGGCGTTGGGCCGGGGAGGCAGCGCCGCGCCTGCAGGTGCCGCCGCCGCTGCCGCTGCTGCTGCCGGTGGTGGAGGTGGTGCTGAGACAATGGTGGGCACCAGCTCGCCCTCCCAGCTGTCATCAAGCCATGAGCCTGCCTTGTACGGCCCGGCTGCGGGCGCAGGTGCCGCCGTCTTGTGCGACCGCGCCGATTGAGGCCGGACTGACTTTGCAGACGCGGGGCGTGTGGTTGTGCCGGTGGGCTGCTTGACCACCACCACGTCCACCTCGGACTCCTCAGCAGTCAGGTTGCTGGCGGTGGGGTCCCCACGCTGCGACCGCCCCCCACGCGCCACGCTCTTGGTGCTCCTGGCGTCGTCCACCACCTCCTCCTCCTCCACGCCGCTGTCCTGGTCGTAAACCTCGCTCTGCGCCAGGCGGGACACGGCGCGGGAGGGCGCCGCCGACTTGCGCCCACCCACGCTCTTGCGGCTCTTTGCGTCCTCCTCCTCCGGCTCAAACTCCTCTCCACCATAGCTGCCCGCCTCGCTCTCCGGCGCCCGCATGGACACGGCACGGGACGCTGCAGCCGACTTCTTGCCCGCCTGTGACGGCTGCCTCTGTGCAGCAGCTGGTGGCGGTGGCGCTGTATCCACGGTGCTGGTGGAGGCAGGGTCTACAGGCTCCTCCACCATGGTGGACGCGGCCAGGTCGTCACTGGGCTTCTGCTGCAGGCGGGGCGCGGCGGCGCTGGTGGGTTGGGCCCTGGCGGTCTGGGGGCGTTGTGCTGCTGAGGCCGGGGGGGCCTTGGTGGGGATGTCGGCCAGGTCGCTGCTGTACGTGTTGTCGTCATCGTCGTCGTCCACGATTGAAGAGGAGGCTAGGGGGGCGGCGGGTGCGGCGGCCGTAGCTGGGGCCTGCTGCTTGCCGCTGCTGCTGTCAGGCACACGTGCTGAGGGTGTGCGTGCCGAGGGCATGCGCATGAGCGCTTCCGTGCTGTCCGACACGTCCGATTCGGCGAGCGCGGCCGCGGGAGCCTTGACGGAGGTGGCGGTGGGGAGCTTGCCGCTGGTGGTTGCCTTGGGCTTGGGCTCTGAGACGATGCTGGTGCTGTCATCGTCCTCAATCGCGTAGCTGTCGTCTGCACGCTTGGCTGCGGGGCGTGGTGCGGGTGCTGTGGCCGCAGGTACGGCGGGCCGGGGCGTGCCGCTGTCCTCAAACTCGTCCGAGTACTGCAGTGACAGGAGGTCAACACGCATAACAGTGTTGACACTGCTGGGTGCTGCCCTGCATCCTCTTGCGCTGCATTCACGGGCAAATGCCGCGGCCTCAGAGTCGGGCTCACCTCTCCGGACATGCTGCCTGCCGACGCGTTCCTCAGTGCGTTGTGCTCAGCACTGCAACAGCGCTGGTGTTGTCCTCGCTGTGATCGCGCACGGCTGGAGTACCCGCTGCCGTCCTTCGATGTCGCGCAGGCGAAAGGGCGGCCAAGGAGCCCCTGCACAGAGGTGGAGACACGTTGAACCTGAAGCATTTAGCGCTACTCTCGATCCCCACTGCTCCTGCAGAAGGATGCAGAGGTTCCCGACTCCGCGCTCCAAATGGCGCGCGCACACCTTCACGACGGGAATGCGCAGCGCGTGCGCGAGTGGACTTTAGCAGCCAGCTGCAGTGTATGTCTGTGGGCGGCAGAGCCCCTGCTGGCTTCGCTCTGCTGCCCGCGGTTCGATGTTGACCTGATGTGCATGCCGTGCATGCCATCTCAGGATCTGCAGGAACGGCCTGGAGCTTGCAGAATCATCCCACAAGCAGCAGTTCATCAAGTTGTGTCTGCCACAAGCTCGTCCAGCATCTGCGCCTGCTCCTCCACCTGCAGCGCCTCATGGATCTGATCGAGCGCCTCCGCATCACGCCCCGTCAGGATCTCCTCTAGCCCCTGAAATGTCAGGCCCACTCGGTGGTCCGTCACGCGGTCCTGCAATGGTTGGCACACCAGCCATTGGTGACATGCAGCAAGCGACGCATACGACGCACTCGACGCACTCACCACCTGTGCCTCTCACCTGGCCAAAATTGTATGTACGGATTCGCTCGTTACGCTCGCCCGTGCCTGCCTGCGGGCAAAGTGCAACCGCAGCGCTCAACCTTCAGGCACCCAACACGGCAGCATGAGTGCCTGCATGCCTTGCACAATGTGTCCCCACCTGAGCACGCCGCTCTGCCACCTGGGTGGCGCTCTCCTGCTGCCTCTGCCGCTCCAGCAGCTTTGCCCTCAGCACGCGCATGGCCTTGGCCCGGTTCTGGATCAGGGACCGCTCGTCCTGGCACGTGACCACCACGCCGGTGGGCAGGTGCGTCACGCGCACGGCCGTGCACGTGGTGTTGACGTGCTGGCCCCCTGCACCTGAGGCCCGGTACGCGTCAACTTGGAGCTCCGAGTCGTTCACACGGACCTCCACCTGCAGCAGCAGCACGGCCATGTCACGTGCGCAACATTCCATGACTTGCTGATGGCATGCCGCACGTCTGCATATGTGTAAGTGCAGCTGGCGAGTGCGGCTAGCTAAGACCACCACACCGCACCTCGTCTGCTTCCGGCAGGACCACCACTGACGCCGTTGACGTGTGCAGGCGGCCCTGCGTCTCAGTCACGGGCACCCGCTGCACGCGGTGCACACCTGCCTCCCACCTGCACGTGTGCACAAGTCCCAGGTGCATTACGGCAAGGTCCTCTCCTGGTCATCCTCTGGCACGGGCGCATCATCTGAGGCCTCCTGTACGCACCTGAGCTGTTGGAAAGAGCCAGTGCCAGAGACGGCCAGGCTTCCAGTCTTGACCCCGCCAACCTCTGACAGAGATGACTCGAGCATCTGTCCAGCACAACCGCACGAGGCAGGCACGCGATGAGGCAGCAGCACGTTTTAGCGGTCTCATCTCTCGCACGCTGGCTTGTGACAAAGGTCATACGTACACGTGTGCCGCACCTCACAGCGCCAGCCCTTGCTGTTGGCCCAGGCGGCGTACATGTCCAGCAGCTCGGCAGCAAAGAGGGACGCCTCAGCGCCTCCTGCACCTGCCCGGACCTGCACTCGGCAACGCGCGTGGGCAAGGCAAGAGCAACCTAGCGAGCTTGGAGGAGCATGGGTTCCCAGCAGGGCCGCTGCCCATCCGACGCTCACCTCCACGATAGCGCCGCGGTGCTCGTCTTCGTCCCGGCGGGGGAGCAGAGTGATGAGCAGACGCTCCTGCATGGCGCCCATCTGCATGGCAGGAGGCACAGCGTGCATGGTGGCCTTCTGTGCTGCTGCAGGATGGACAGCGCCCTCCATCTGCTTGCCCAGCAGATGGAGGGCGCTCACCTGTTCCTGCAGAGTTGCTTGTTCCGCCTGCGCCTCCTTGGCCAGTGCTGGATCCGGGTCCTGCGTCAAGGCCTCTAAATCCTTGAACTGCGCAAGTGCTCCATGGCAGCACCTTGAAGTTCGAGCAGCATCGCGTGCGGCCACTGCAGGCGCTCTGCTCCGTGCCTCCTACCTCTTGCAGCGCAGACCGTAGGGCGCGCCACTGCTCCACGACGGGGTGCACGCGGCTGTGCTCTTGCTGCAGCTGCGCCATGCTGGGTGGGTCGTGCCCGGACGAGCTGCGGGGCCGCGCCGGCGCGCCGGTGCCGGTGCCCATGAGCAACTGCTCCAGCTCGTCGCAGCGCTGCGCCATGCTGTTGAGCCTGGACTCCAGAGTTGGCGTGAGCCGCCATCCCAGCTCTGCGCCAGGCACAAGGCACACTTGCTGCGGACTCCATCGCTGTGCACGCTGCGCGGACGATCAACTCGCACCCGGCGCACCATGCGACGACGCGAAGCTCCGCAGTTGCAGCGAGAGCCAGTAGCAAGCGCCCCTCTGCGTTGACGGCCTGCTGAGGCCTCGCAGCATCGCCGCCGGCGAGTGCGCCAAGTGCGGGACCTCAGAAGTCTGCTTTCATCGAGGAGGATTGTGTGTTCTAATGTGCGTTCTGCATGCCTTCAAGTGCCACGCCCAAAGGTTGCAAAACAGGAAACAGGCGCATGGGTGACCACAGCACACCATCACCTCAAGGCACAGGCATACGACGGGGAAGCTCAAGAGCCCGTCATCCTCTCTCTCCTCTCCTCTCTCTCTCGTCACTCGGCAAAAAACCTCTCGAAACACCTCTCCTCAACTGGCACAAAAGAGTGGCACACTACGCGGCCATGGCCTTCTGCTTGGACACGATCTCCGTCTGGATGTTGGGCGGCACCACGTCGTAGCGCTCGAGCTGCATCGAGTACTGCGCGCGCCCCTTGGTCATGCCGCGCAGCACGCTCACGTACTGGAACATCTCGGCCAGCGGCACGCTGGCGCTCACCATCTTCATGCCACCGGGCTTGTCCTCAAACTTGTTGATGAGGCCACGGCGCGAGTTGAGGTCGCCAATCACGTCGCCCATGTGGTCCTCGGGCGTCATGACCTCCACCTGCGCGTGTGCACCACGGTGCGGCACCCCATGCGCACGATTGCTCAAGCCTCCCGCGCATGCTGCTAGCCGCTCCACCGTGCCCAGCACCAAGACATCTACAGGTCAGTTGGCTGGTAGCGCACCTTCATGATGGGCTCCAGCAGGCGCACGCCGCACTTGGGCATGGCCTCCCTGAAGGCTGAGCGCGCCGCAATCTGGAAGGCCAGCGCGTTGGAGTCCACCTCGTGGTACGAGCCATCGTACAGCGTGGCGCGGATGTCCACCACGGGGAAACCGGCCAGGGAGCCGCTCGTCATGCTCTCCTGGAGACCCTGCGAGGAGCAACACGCCGCACCAAGGAATAGACCAGTGTCAGAGCAACATTGGATCCACGAACGCGTGCAGCCATGACTCCCATGGCCCTCGCCACGCTGGCATGAGGCTGTGCAGTGCGTAGGCATCTGCCGTGGGTTAAGCCTCCCTCAAGGCTCACCTTGAGCACACCAGGGATGTACTCCTTTGGCACAGTGCCGCCCTTGATGTCGCTCTTGAACTCGAAGCCGGAGCCTGGCTCGGCCGGCTCAAAGCGCACCGCCACGTCGGCGAATTGGCCGCTGCCGCCCGACTGCTTCTTGTGCACGTAGCGCACCTCGGCCTGGCGGCTGATGCCCTCGCGGTAGTTGACCTGAGGGGCACCCACCTCGCACTCCACCTGCACACACACACACACACGCCGCCACGACAGGAGCGTCATGATCCTGCTGCCACTCCCGCTGCGCATCCTGAGTTCACTCCACGCCCGCCACATGCTGCCATCAGCCCACACTGCCCGTGCCCAGCCTCACCTTGAACTCGCGCCTGAGGCGGTCCACAATGATCTCGAGGTGCAGCTCTCCCATGCCCTCAATCACCGTCTGGCCAGTCTCCTCGTCACGGCTGTAGTTGAACGAGGGGTCCTCCTGGGCCAGCTTGTTCAGGCCAGCACCCATCTTCTCAAGGTCAGCCTGCGCACCGTATATGCCACAGCACACCAGAACCACCACAGTGTGAGTTCGTTCTGATTCCTCTTGCCACGCCCTGCAGGATGACACACGTTCAACCCAGCCCGCGCTGCCATCCCATCCCATCCCAGCCCCTGCCCACCTTGGACTTGGGCTCAATGGCAATCTTGATGACTGGGTCGGGGAAGTCCATGCGCTCCAGGATGATAGGCGCCTTCTCGTCGCACAGCGTCTCGCCAGTGATCACGTCCTTGAGGCCGCCGATAGCCACAATGTCACCGGCACGGCCAACCTGCCGTCACAACCATGCATCCGCACCAGCACACTCGTGTCGCCGCCAGCCCCGCAGGCATGCACAGCTGGACACCTGCAACGTCACCCTTCCACCCCCTGCAGCACCCACCTGCTGCACAGACCTTCACCTGCAGAAACATACCCCCTCTGCATGGCTCACCTTGATGTCCTCACGGTTGTTGGCGTGCATGAGCATGAGGCGGCCAATGCGCTCCTTCTTGCCCTTGTTGGCGTTGAGAGCGTATGAACCAGCCTCGAGCGTGCCTGCATGCACAAACCCCATGTTTGCGACAGAGGTGAGCCAATGACAGCAGCTATATATATACCTGCCTGCTGCCCAGACACGCTCTGCCAGGCTGAGACTCTGTGGGGTCCCCTCCCTGGAACATATGCGGCAAAAGGTGAGCGAGCCCTCTGTGTTCACCTGAGTAGATGCGGCAGAAGGTGAGCGAGCCCACGAAGGGGTCGGTCATGATCTTGAAGGCCAGCGCGCTGAAGGGCGCGTCGTCCGCTGGTGGCCGCGTCATGGTCTTCTCAATGTCGTTCACGTCCACACCCTGTGCCGCAAGGGAGCGATTGCAAGCGTGGCATGGAGCACACCGGTGCAGCTGTTGCTAGCTAACCTGTGGCTGCGGTGCCTGCTCATGTGCCCCCTGCATGGCCCCCATGCTGCCCCCCACTGTCCCCCCACACACCTGCACGTCACAGATCTCCAGGGGCGAGGGCAGGTAGTCCACCACGGCGTCCAGCAGCGTCTGCACGCCCTTGTTCTTGAAGGCCGTGCCGCACACCATGGGCACAAAGTTCTGGGCAATGGTGCCCTTGCGGATCAGGCGCTTCATGGTGGCCTCGTCGGGCATGGTGCCCTGCACACACCAACATCCCAGGACGACAGACAACGCACCCGTCAGCTTGTGTATGTATTTCGAAGCTCTCGCAAGCACCAGCCCCTGCTGCCCTTGCTGACGTGCTGCGCTGCCCTCGTGCTCCATCCCGCGCAGCTGCAGCCCCACCTCGAAATATGCCGTGAGCACGTCGTCGTCCAGCTCCACAATGGTGTCAATGAGCTTCTCGCGGTACTCGTTGGCCTGCTCCACCATGTCGGCGGGGATGTCCACCTGCAACGCAACACAACACGCACCAGCAGGCACCCAACGGTTGTAAGCGGCCTGAACGCCCACGACATCATTTGTGTCCAACATGATGGATGCTGCTGCTGTGAGGCCTTGGCGTACATCTGTCCGAGTGCCTCCCTGCTGCGGCACTGCAGTAAGCGCACCTCCTCGAACTTGGCGCCCAGCTCCTCGCCCGACCAGATGATGGCCTTCATCTTGACCAGGTCGATCACGCCCTTGAACTGGTCCTCAGCGCCAATTGGCAGCTGCGGCCGTGAGAGAGGCACGGACGGCACAGCGCAAGTAAGCGAGCCTGCATGCACAGACCGCTTGCTCTCTTTGCCATTGCTGCAGCCCCGGGGGAGGACCCGCACCTGCAGCACGGCGGGCTTGGCGCCCAGGTTGGCGATCACCATCTTGAGGCAGTTGTAGAAGTCAGCGCCCAGACGGTCCATCTTGTTGACGAAGCAGATGCGGGGCACCTGCGCAGCCGGCACCACCACGAGCGAGTGCGCACCATGCTGGAGCATGCACACTGGAACATCAACAGCGCCCCGCTGAAAGCATGCATTGCAGCGTTGCTACGCACCTTGTACTTGTCAGCCTGGCGCCACACAGTCTCGGACTGGGGCTCCACACCCGACACGGCGTCGAAGACGGCCACGGCGCCGTCCAGCACGCGCAGAGCGCGCTCGACCTGCAGCCACGTGAGCAAGTGAGGCACACACACTGCTGGCATCCTGTTGTTTCCTGTGGCCCCTGGCAACTTCCCACGGTGGTCGTCGCGTCCTGCGCAGGCCGCGCACCTCGAGCGTGAAGTCGACGTGCCCAGGCGTGTCGATGATGTTGATGCGGTGGTCCTTCCACTCGCAGGTGGTGGCAGCCGACGTGATGGTGATGCCGCGCTCCTGCTCCTGCACCATCCAGTCCATCGTGGCGGTGCCCTCGTGCACCTCGCCGATCTTGTAGGACTTGCCAGTGTAGTAGAGGATGCGCTCCGTGGTGGTGGTCTGCACGGCACCGCCAGCCAAGCCAGTGCGCGCTGCTCGTTGGGCACGGCTTCACCCTCTCGCCGCCGGATGCAACGGCACTCGGGGCCCCTCGGATGCAGGCTTCAGAGCTTGCAGCAATATGCTGCGGTGCACGCTCGCTGCGACGGCGCTGTTCCTGGCGCGGATCCACTCGCGGCCGGTGCACGGCCAGACGCCACGATGGCGAGTGCTGCCTCCCGTGCCGCTCACCTTGCCAGCGTCAATGTGCGCCATGATACCGATGTTGCGGTACATGCCCAGAGGCCACTCGCGCTTCTCTGCAGGCGTGCAATTGGCGCGGCGAGGCGCAATTCCGTGGTGGGCATCGCCTGAGCCACACAGGCAAATGGCCACACAAGGCGATGGCGCGCACCTCCGGACGAGGAGGGGCCCGCAGCGCACACCAGGCGCTGAGCGCGGTTGGCAGCCGAGGAGCTCACGGCGTTGGGCGCCTTGGCCTGCGCAAAGGTGGGGATGGCCGCCGTGAGCCGATGCACACCGTCTGCACAAGCACCACGCTCCCGCAGCGCGGCTCACCTGGGTCGAAGCGGCAGCGGGAGCGGGCGAGGCTCCCATCAGCGCAGCGGCGGGGGCGCAGGGCCGGGCGGGCTGCACTGCGCCAGGCACCACAGGCACGGCCTGCGCCTTGGCCGCAGCGCGCGCCACAGACTTCTTGTTGCAGAGGGCCATGTTGTGGGCGTGTTGGTGCAGTGAATGCACGCAACAGCTGCAGCTCCTACAAGCTGAAAGTGGCCACAAGGTGCTGCCTGACGAGGTGAAGGTGCCCATGCGCCCTCGTGGTGGAGCAAAGGAGCAGCAGTCGCAGGAGCAGCAGCAGCAGTCCCACGCGCAATCCCCACACCGTACTGACCCGTGAGCGGCCCCACGGGAGGCTGCAATGGCGGACTCCGCAGCGGCAGCAGCAGGTGCCTTCGCGCTGCCCCAGTTCTACAACTACCCGCCCTACTTCACGTGAGGACAGGAGCATGAGTTCACGGCCTCCAGGTGTGATGCCGCCCTGCCACGCAACTGCGATGCCTGCGTGGGCGCCTGCGCAGGCTCCAGCCCGTCAAGGAGACGCGAGACAGGCAGAGCGCGCTGTGGGGCCAGCTCATACTCGACTACTGCAAGCACAACAAGGTGGGACCTCGTCCATGCGGCGCGAGAAGCAGCAGCTTGCGGGGCTGGCCGCAGCGACGCCCCGCGCGCAACACGATGGTGCTCGCAGATCTACCAGATCAACACGCAGGAAGACTTCCCTCTGTTCGTGAACGCCAGCATCAACCGTGAGTGCACGCTGACAGCATGCGGCAGCGGGACTGCTGAGCTGCCTTCACCCACCGCCTGCTGGTGGCCGTATGACACGCAGGGCGGTTATCCAGCGAGGCCATCACAGCGTTCCTTGACGACCTAGCAGCGTCAGGTGCGAGGCAACCCACCTGCTGTGGACTGCACGCCAGCTGTGGCGACTGCAGCACGCAACCCTGGTGCGAGCTTGGCCTGGGTGGTGCGCAGGGGGCGTGGAGTGGACGGACAAGAGCAAGCGGCAAGCGCTGGTGCTCTGGCGCAAGATACCAGAGTGGGCGGCCATCATCTACAGCTTTGTCAAGACATACGGGCTGGGGGACAGCGTCATGGTGGTGGATGAGCTCAACACGGGCGACGACGTGCGCGGCACTGGTGAGCGAATGGCTCTTTCCCACGCTGCACGACGTCTCTGCGCCACGACCTCGTCTGTCCTGCGTGCCACACGTTGCCTGCTGCCCACCCGCTGCTCTGCTGGTGCAGACTTGGCTGGGCTGTCAAGAGAGGTGTTGGTACGCGCGCTCAAGACCCTTGAACAGCAAGGGAAAGCAAAGTGAGTGCGGCCACCTTGTGTCATGCTGCGGCGGTGTGGGCTCAAGGCTGCGAGCCTCAGTTGCGTGCGTTCACTCTTCATGCTGCAGGCTCTTCCAAGGCAGCACACCGGAGGAAGAGGGAGTCAAGTTCCTGTGACGCTCGTCAGGTTTCCACAGTGTCCCATGTCCTTGTGCCCTTGCAAAGCTTGTACAGCATCACGGCTGCACTAATGCAATCACTGCTAATCACGGCTTCACATCTCGACGAGCCGCGTCCAAACCTCGGAGAAGCTGGGTCTCTGCGGCACCGGGTCGTCCGTGCACCTCTGCGCCAGCTCCGCCAGCTGCTTGTGCTGCTCAGGGGTGGCGCCCTGAGACGCGCACAGCCATGAGTGGGACACCATAGGACGCCATGAGTGAGACGTCACGCTCTTGAAGACCGCATGTCGCAGCATTGAGCTCCAGCCACCGGCAGCGTGCCCCGACCCCGTCAGCCGAGCCCCTCCTCACCTCGAGACGCTGCACCAGGTCGTGCAGGAAGAGGCCGAACGCCCGCACCTCCATGGCTTCCCAGAAGCTCTCGCCTGGCCGGTAAACGAACGAAGCACCTGCACCAGAGTGTGGATGCATGGAGCCCTACAGGGCGGGTGTTGTGTGCTCTGGCGCACTGCTCGCTGCTGATCATACCGCTGATCATTCCCTGTCATGCAAGCGCCGCACAAACACTGTGTGGGCGCCACTCCACACGCATATGCGGGATGCAGCATGCAGCAGCCCAGTGTGAGATTTGCCTAGCCGAGCACGCACCAAAGTCGCAGAGCGTGGCGTGCGAGGTCGCCGGGTCCAGGAGCACGTTGTGCGCGTAAAAGTCACCTGCGCCACCATGCAACACGCCACCCGAGTGTACAACAACAGCCAGATGAGCAACAAGAGAGAGGCAGGAAAGATTCCGCACCATTGCTGCCCTCCGCGTCAAGGAAGCGGCCTCCCGCGCACCGTGGCAGATGTGGTGCAAGTGGAGGTACTGGAGCGCTGAGGCCAGGCCACTGGCCACGGTCAGCACCTGTGCCCTTGTGAAGTGCGCCTTGCTGTCCCACCTGAGCAGAGCAGGCGCATCATGTACGCGTTCGAAAAAGGAAATGGCAATGCCCCACGCAGCGCCGGCACCTGAGCTCACAGGCCAGCACATATATCTGATACGCCGGGTAGTTGGGCTCCGGCCCCGCCGAGGCGCCCAAACAGATGCAAACATCGACACACACATACATGTATGCGCCAGCCTCCTCACTTGCAGCGCAGCAGGTGCTGCGACGTGGGCTTTGCCGCCATTGGCTGCCCTGGCACGAAGCGCATCACCAGCAGAGGCGGAGGGGAGGTAGCGCCCTCAGTGGGTGGCGGCGGGGCGACGTCGATGACGCCCAGCACAAAGGTGAGGTTGGGGTGGTCGACGGCGCAGGCAATGGCCAGCTCCTCGTCCACGCGCCCGTCAGGGCTCACGTCCGCCCTGCAGCCAAGACGTACAAGCCGACGCACACATGTGGTTTCAGCTGCAGGACTGCTGGTATGTATGCCCCTCCGCAGGTGAGGTGGGCAACATCACGGCAGGTGCAAACAACCCCGCTCAGCCCCATTGCAGGCTCTGAAACTCGCCTGAACTGCTTGACCGCCACTGGTTGCTTGCCGCTGTTGAGCACCCCGCGGAACACCTCGCCCGAGGCGCCGTCCCCCAGCTTGCTGGCACGGTCTATGCCGCCGCCACGCAGGTCGGACAGCTGGAACTTGGCCAGGCTGGGCCTGCACGCACGCAGCCATCCGTCACAGCTGTGGCATGCGCCTGCAGAAGAGGCCAATGGCAATGCCGCCCTTGCCAGAGCTTGAGTGTTGCGCCCTTCACCGACGCACCTGGCTGGCGGGTGGGGCCCGCATGCCACGTTGCCACGAAGGGAGAACCAAGCCAAGCGCGGCAGGATGGACTTCTTGCTGCCATGCAGCTCGTCCTGCGAGGCATTCCCAACGCCAACAACACAAGCAGTCGCTTGGTACCAAGGGCTGTTGCCAGGGTGCACGTTGGCCCTTACTAGCCTTGTACAGCACCTTGTGCAAGCCAGGCGGCAGGCTCTCCAGCTTGCACACGGCCACGCGCATGAGCTCCAGGCGCGGCAGCATCAGCAGGTCGGCGGGCAGGGACGTGAAGAGGTTGAACGACGCCTGCAGCTTGACCAGCGAGCTCAGGCTGCCAAAGCCTGCAAATGCGGCACAGTACAGTGTAAGTTATGCACGGTGCCGGGCAGCGAGACAAAGGTCGCGTACCCTTCACTGCGCAGCGCTCTGGCGTGCCGCACCTTCCGGGAGGGCGGTGAGCTGGTTGTCGGTGATGAAGAGCTCCACCTGCCAGGGCAAGTTAGGCATGGCAAAGTCTCACAAAGCTGGCCATGAGCAGACACACAGCACATGGTTGCGGGAGGGGACTCAGCTTGGTGGCTGCCCCACTCTGACCGCATGGCCCTCCCACAGCGCGCACCAAGGACTGCAGGCGCGTGAAGGAGGGCGGCAGCTCCACCAGGCGATTGCTCTTGAGACCCAGCACCTGCGGCGCGTGTTGTGTGATCGCCAGAGCCCGCAGCGCCCGTTGCTGCACATGGACCGCCCTTACCAGAGCCCGCTGCACCACGGACGCCAGTGCACACAGGCCGCAAAGCCGCAACAAACACTGCGGCCAAGCCGCCGTCAAACTGCACACCTTGAGGTTGGTCAGCGCTCCAAAGTCCTCGGGCAGCTGTTTGAGCTTGTTGCCCATGAGGTTGAGGTGTGTGAGCCCTGTCAGGTGGCACAGCTCAGCCGGCACCACCGCCAGCTGGTTTGCCGAGAGGTCCAGGCGGGTCAGGGACGGTGAGAGGAGGCCCACCTCGGTGGGCAGGAAGTTGAGCTCGCTCCGGCTCACGTTGAGGTCCTGCAGGCACGTGGAGGCGCTGCGCTGTTTTGTGGCTGTGTAAGCATGCAGTCGCGCTGGCGCATGGAAAAGGCCACTGGCATGCCATGGCCAGTGGCAAGGTGCAGGCACCTTGAGGTTGACGAGCGACGAGACAAAGTAGGGCAGGTAGTGGACGGCCGAACCAGAAATGTCGAGCTTGACAAGGCCCGACATCTGGGCGATCATGGGGTGCATGTACGGCAGCGCCGCGCCCGCATCCCGCACGACCAGTGACGTGACGTGCTGCCCCACCCACAGGGGGCTGTGCGCGTCCAGGCACACCTGCGCACGAGGCACGGCTCCCACCACTGCCTCACGGTCCTGCAGCCCCTGGCCGCAGTGCGCCTCCTGCAGCCCCTGCGCACAGACCACCGGCGCACCTGTTCCAACGTCTTCAAGTTGCTGATCTCCCTGAACACCCGCACAGCCCCCCCGCTGGTCTGCGTCTCGCCATCTGCTGTCAAGGTGACGGTGGCATCCGCTGGTGGCCGCTGCTTGCGCCGCCGCACACGCACTCGGAGTGCGACGACAGCTGCTACAGTGCTCAGGGCGGCAGCCGCCACTGCGGCCACCACAGCCTTCCTAGCCATGCTGCTGCTGCTGCTGCTGCTGCTGCTGCTGCTGCTGCTGCTGCTGCTGCTGCTGGAGCAGTCCTTCGAGCAGAGGCAAATCGAGGGCTTGCAAATTGCACAGATCCGCTTCATCGGCAGCGCCATTGGCACGATGCAGGGGCTACAGCAGATGAGGAGCTCGGCGCGCTGCAGCGCGCGTGAGGCGACGGGCATCCAGGTGCGCTGCACCCAGAGCTCCGAGACCGGAGCCACTCCTCCAACAATGGCGCTCATCGGGCGTGGGTATTGGTGTCGCATTGCACTGTGCAGGCCGTAGCCCGACATGGATCCGCAAGGAGGTGCTCCTGGGTGGCTGCTGCCACTACGAGCACGCAGTCAGGGTGAGGTGCTCCGTCAGTGAGGCCAATCAGACCATGAGCGTGTCGGCAGACTGTCGGGATGATGACGTAACAGCCACCTGCAGTGGGGCAGCCGATGCTGCTGCAGTCTCAGCCCGTGCACGCCTGCATGCCTGCACGTGCAGGTTCGGCGCGCCAGCCTCGCAGCTGACCATGGAGGGCAGCAACAAGGCCATCGTGGCAGCGGTGTCAGCGCTCGTCCGCTTCCCACCTCTGTTCGAATTGGCGAGGCGCAAGGCACGCGACACCATCAAGGAGCGGGCGACCGCCATCGGCATCGACATGGACTCGGTCATGCGTGAGCTGGGGGCACAGAACTGGGACGTGCGCGTGCAGCAGGCCACCAATCCCTCAGTGGCCATGCCAGCCTACTACACCGTGCCATTCCACGCCTACCCTCAGGTGCGCTCAGGTTCGCGTAGCTTTCGTTCGCAATTGGCAGGGCGTGGCAGCATGGCCTGTGCGCGCTTGATGGCGCATCACCTAGGTGGCCTTTGTCACATGGCAGCGCAACAGGGCAACAGGGCAACAGGGCAACAGGGCAACAGGGCACAGTCGTGCTGCCTTGTGTGCGTACTGCCGTCGTGCAGGGCAACCTGTGCCTGGACGCGGCGCTGGAGTTTGACGTCGCCACACGGAGCGTCCACGCACCCGTCATGACAGAGGACAACAGCGCTTTGGACCCAGAGTGAGCGCTGTTAATGCTGATGTGTGGGGTGTAGGGGCATGCCAATCGACACCCTGGCGGCATGGTGCCCCCTCCAACACCTGCAGCAGGGTGCCAACAGTGCCACACACGCCAGCCACGCCACAGTGTGGCGTCTCGTGTTCTGGGCCTGCTTGCTCTCCTGGCAAGCAGGCAACCAACAGCTCCCGACTGTTTACCCGTGGCCGTGCACCTGTAGGGGCGACGTCAAGATGCGGCGCTCCTTCAACCAGCGCACGCGTGAGCTCATGGGCGAGCTGGGCGTGAGCTGTGACGGCGTCAGGCAGGTGGTGGACCTGGGGTGCGCCACAGGTGAGCTGCGCTGTTGTAGGAGGGTGCGTGAGTGTAGGCAGAGGGGTGCGCCTAGCAGGCGGTGATGGCACTAGCTCTCTTGCTGCCACCTGCGTGCTCTCGTGTGTCGATGTTTGCATCTGTTTAGGCGCTCGACGGGGCCGGAGCCCAACTACCGTGTATGCGTGCAGGCCTGAGCTCTCTCGCTGTGCTGGATGCCTTCCCCGGCAGCAGCATCACGGGCGTGGACCTCAGTGCTTTCATGGTGGCGGTGGGCCGGTTTGAGCAGGATAAACGGCAGGTGAGGTACAGTTTACAGATAAACCGCTTGTAGACAGCAGTGGGACCGGTGAGGCGCCTGCACGCCCACCTGGAAGTGAGGGATGCTGTCTGATGGTGGGTGCTGGGTGTGCGACGCTCCTTGCTGCTTGTGGAAGGTAGATGGCCATGCAGATGGTGACGACGGCCGTGCTGCGCTGCTCCTTGCCGTGTTGTAGGCAGCCAGGCCCGGGCACAAGGAGCCCCTCACGCTGCTGCACGCCAACGCCGAGCAGACGGGCCTGCCTGCCGGCTCGTGCGACCTGGTCAGCATGTGCCTGGTCTGCCACGAGCTGCCACAGGTGCGTTGACAGTGAGCGTGTCGCTGCTTCATGGCGCGGTGACAGGTGTTGAGGTGGGGTGAGAGCGCGGCACGGTTGTGTCAAGGCACCAAGGATCAGTGGCGAGGAAGAGCAAGCGCTAGCCCAGGCCAGTGCATGCATATGGGCGTTGAGGTGGTCAGGGGGTAGAAGCGCGGCGTCACAGCCGTGCGTATGTTTCGTTTCGTTGCATGTTGACGTCAGCCAGGGATGGCAGCTGCTTGGCATAGCAGGCAGGTCACCGTGAAAGACGTGAGACACAGGCGTGCACAAACTGCGCCAAAGACAGGTGGTCACCACATTTCATCAGCTCACGCATGTTTCCCCCCTCAGACAGCACTGCCGCATCATGATCCTGACGGCAAACTGCCGCATCCGCCGTATGTGCCGCATGTGCCGCCGCCAGGTGGACCGCTAATGCGCGTGCATGCGTGCGTACGTGCGTGCAGGCGGCCACGCGCAACATCTTCAAGGAGGCCTTCAGGCTGCTGCGCCCCGGCGGCTGCCTGGCAGTCATGGAGGTGCGGCTGGCGTTGGCGTGGATGTCGAGGTTTAGGGTGGCTCATCAGGGTGTCTTCCCTAACAGCCCATCTGCGCCCTCCTGCATGCACGACACCTTGTTGTTCACACTACAGATGGACCCAACCTCGCCCATGTTCCAGCGGATGTTCTCCAACCCGTTTGCGTACGCGGGCTTCAAGTCTACAGAGCCGTGGCTAGAGGTGCGCATGCGACTGGATGGTGCAGCACTGTGCTGGTAGGGTGCACACCTTGGCTGCGTACTCAGACCACGAAATGCAGACAGGAACGGTGGTGTGCACGTGTCATGGGTGTGCAGGAGTACATTGGGCTGGACATGCCGGGGGCCATGCAGGAGGCTGGATTCTCACGCATCGCCCAGACGCGCTGCACGCCTCGACACAAGGCAGTGGTGGCACTGAAGGCTGCTTGACTGTAGCTGAAACTCGGACCCGGATCTTGCTGTTGAGCTGCCGCTGCAAATACCGCACCGCCTGTGGATGGCCTTGCTGTGGGAGAAGTTGGCACGGATGGAACGTCAAGGCCCAGAAGCTTGCAGAGTGAACCATCAATGCATGACTGGCGCGTCGTCTTGGGGAGCAGGTCATTGCGTTCAAAAAGGTAGCAGTATGTATGGGATCAAGCCAAGTCAGAGCGGGAGCACCCGGCACCTGTGCGGCGCCATCCTGCAATGCACGGGCCCTGAGGCCCAGTAGTCCACGAGGCAACAAGTACTGGATGATGCAATGTCATTCATCGCCGCTTCATGCCTATGGCACAAGGCACATCACCGCGCGCAACACATCCCAGCGTTATGCAAACACCTGCACGGGTCTCAATAGCCGCTCAGCCCGCCACCTGCCAGAAACAAGAAAGGGTTATCAAACAAGAGAAAGGGCAGCCATCGCGTCAGGGCAGCTCATCAGAGCATGGAGAGCTTGCGCCCGGCGGACTTCTTGTGTGACTTCTTGTACTTCTTGTGGTGCTTCTTCCACCAGTTGGAGCACGGTGGCGACGGGGGAGGGGGCGAGGGAGGCGAGGGGGGAGGAGGGGAAGGTGACGCGGCAGAGACGCCCACGCCGTTGGGGCAGTTGAGGGTGAAGTCGTCGGCGACGGTGATCATGGTGAGCGCCGGCTGCTTGTCGGCGAACCAGGTGGTGAAGGCGCTGATCTGCGTGTGCGTTGTGGCGTGGCAAGGCAGGGGAAAAGACGTGAGTGGGTGGAACGGGCACTGGTGGTGGCACTGCTGGGCCACCAGGTCACGCATGGGCCACCAGCTAGCGAGACCACCCACTGCTGCCCCACTCCCACCACCCACCTTGAAAGGGCTGCCCAGTGGGAGCAGCTGGCCGACCGGGGCAGAGACGGTGTTCCAAATGCAGGTGAGCGTGGCCTCGTTGATGGTGTTGTCAATGGTGGCGGTGAAGAGGGTGGCCGTGGTGTTGCCGTTGGCGTCCAGCAGGTCGACCTCGATGAGCGTGTCAAACAGCACGCTGGCGATGGTGGCGTCATCCGTGGTGCCGTCGGGCACGCACACGTAGATGGAAAAGGTCAGCACCTGGCCCGAGGCGCCCACAGTGTTGTTGTAAATGATGCTTGAGTAGACGTTGGTCTGGGTGGGCGTGGTGATGGCAGCACCCAGGTCGTTGTTGTTTGCATTTGCGGTGGGCGGGGGCACGGTGAAGGTGGCGCCGCCGAGTGACGTGGCCTGGTTGTAGGTCACCAGCTGGAAGGAGTTCTCAGGGTCGTCGAAGCAGGGCCCGGGGTCGGTCTCAAAGCCGCTGCCGCACTGGTCCACGGGGCACACCCTGCGGTAAGATGTTGTTGGGGGCATGGACAAGGAGGCGTGTGAGGACAGCGGCGCGTCGCCGTGCGGAAGGGGGGCACATCGTTGCTGCATTTGGTGCTGCGTGGGGCACTCACGCTGGTGGGGGAGGGGGAGGG
>QAXK01004901.1:0-12928 GCA_004335735.1 Chlorella sp. KRBP | reverse complement strand
CCCCCCCCCCCCCTGCCCCCCCAACCCCTCCCCCCTCACCAGTATCGACATGTCAGCATCCACCAGCACGTCACAGTCGTCATCCAGGTGGTGGTGGTCAGCCGTCACCAGGATGTACTGCTGGATCTGCAGCAGGGCGGCGGTACAGCGAAGCAGCAGTACGGCAGGCCAGCGGTACAGCAGGACGATTCAGTGTGCCGAGAATTCATTGATGACATCTTGACGCCAAAGCTACAGCAGGAATTGTGCGCTGTGGCAGATGTAGGACATTGAATCAGCATGCAGGCAATGCGCTCACAACCCATGAGCCATGCAGTGTCGACAACTTAGAGGGTGAAAACTGCTGTGCGCTCAGCACCAAATCAGCCAGGCTAGGCTAGGGATGTGCTGCATACCTTGTTGACTGTTGCTTCCGACAGCCCTGCTGCTGTGAGCACCTCTCCAGCCAGCTTTGCTGAGTCAGCCTCGTTGGTCTCACTGCGTGGCAGGAAGTGTGACAGGCAACGGACACGCATGAGGGGCATTGGCGGATGTGTGGTGAGCAACTGACAGGCAGTGGGCGCTGCCCCCAAAGACCCCTGTGAGGTGCCTGTCTGATGCTGAGACGGCCCTCATCTTTCAGGGGCATGTCCTAGGAACACCTAGCAGCCCAGGCGAGGGCCAGGCTTGACCGGATCTCCATCCACACCAAGGTGTCTGCCGCGGTGTGGTTGCCGCAGTTGGGCGTCCTAACTCCTCCAAAGTGCGCCCTAAAACCGGACATATTCGAAATCTGGCAGCAAGGACATTGATATCATCAGCTGTGGCACACAAGCTTAAGACAAGCAGACAAGCCAACGAGCCAAAGCGAACCCAAGCCTGCCCAATCACCTGCGTGGGTCGTAGATGATGTCATGGAACCACACTGCCCAGTCGACTGCTGCTGGGTCCTGCAGGACCACCCCTGCCTTTGTGCAGAAGCTGACAAAGTCAAAGACAGACATGAGGTGCTCCAGGTTGTGGTAGTAACGTGTGCCTGCAGTTGCACACAGCACGCGGCGCATATTGCGTAAAGCAAGCATGGCACAATGGAGCGTGCCGGTCTGTTCTGGGGCGCTGCACTTGGCTGCTGCAGAGACACTGTCCGCAGTTGCTGCTTACAAAGTGACCAGGTACTAGTCTGCTGCAGGTCACATGCACAGGGGCTCCAGAGAAGCACCGGAAGCAGCCACATGTGCTCTGGAACCTTCAGCCTCTCAGCAGCAGCAGCACTCTGTACCTGATGTGTAGTGCTGCTGCAGTAACGTCCATATCTGCTCCCTGTGTGGCTCCCCGACACCACTGCAGCAGTTGGTGGTGATCAGCCAACAACAAAGGCAGGCAGGCAGGCAGGCAGGTAGGCAGGTATTTCAATAGGCCATCCATATGGCCTACGGGTGGCAAAATGAAAAGACTCAAATAACCAGGCAGGACACCTTGCAGACCCGAATGCCTTTAGTTCCTAGTGTTTCACCCCCATCTACTGACAGTCTGGCGCGAACACACTGCTTGCGAAGCTACGTGCAAGATGCAGACCCTGAGCGAGCGCTTCAAAACGTCAGATTATCAGCACTGATGTGTTTGAGCACGACTGGGTGCCTTGGCTTTGCGACAGGCTTGCTCACTGCTGTCTGTGAGGGAGGCACCTGCTTAGCAGATGCAGTCACTGCTGCGCATCTGGGCAGCCCCGCAGGCTTGCAGATAGGCACGCTGATTGAGCCACACGCTTAATGGCTGATAATGATTATCGCCTGTTGCTTATGTTCAAACAACAGCACCAAGAACCCTGGCAGCTGCACCCCAGACCCACCTGAGCTGACATGTTTCCAGGAACCTCTCGTAGGGCACAAAGTCTACTCGGTGTCCACTGTAGAGGCCATGGGAAGCCCTACTCAAGGACCTGGACATCTGCACGCCCGCACGTAACGCAGTTGCTGGGCTCTGCTGGAGTAGAAAACAGAGCAGCTGAGCCCTGGCTGACCTGCTGCCGCTGAACCGGGCCTTGGCCCCAGGCTACCCAATCGTCAAGCACACTACAACGTCAATGAATCACTGGCTCTGGGTCATAAAGTCATCGTTATGGTTGACGTTGGCCGGAGTTTGCTGGAGGAAGACTTCAAACAGGGCTGTGATCAGGCGATCGTTCTCTTGCGTTCCGTGCTTGCGGTTGCACGTAATGCCAGTGCAGGTTGTTGACGCATGTTGTAGATGTATCCTGCTTACGGTGCCAAGAGCGGGGCACATAACACAACTTGAATGGTGTCACAGCTGTGAGGACCCTCTGGCCCAGGCCCTGTTGGCCTGTGCAGTCCCAGCCTCTCAGCAGCTCTGGAAGACACGAATGTTGGATGCTTTCAGCACGATATTTCTTGTTCTAGGGCACACGATCGCTTGAGCACCTCACATTGCCACCCATTCCTGCACTCCTGCACACAACTGTGTGCAGGACACCCCCAGGCCGCATCCCGTACCTCTTGTACGGGAGGGGTCTGATTGACGAGCCGTCTCCATTTTTTCGTGCATGTTTAGAGCAGCAGTATGCTGTGGTCATAGTAATTGCAAGGAGTGTGCAACTTACATGTTGTGGCACAAGTGTGCAGCAACCTGTGCAGGTGTTTCCGGCGCATACCATTTCATGGCAGGCTGTTGGGTGTGAACATTACGTGACAGCAGAATCTGAGACCTAGCTGTAGATCCCAACACCGTAATTCACTCTGGACCATGTGGCAGTGAAAAGTACTCAAGCCTGCCCTCTGGTTGCCAGCAGGGTCCACTGTTAGCTTAGGGTCGGACCCTGCTGGGCACTAGCAGTGCCCAAGCAGAGTGACAAACAATAGCCCTCAAGTCAATCCCTTGCGCCTGCCATATCAAGGGTGCACGGTCAGTGATCGAACGTTACATAGCCACCGACTGTTGGAGGTCCCAATAACAGGCTCACTGAGTTATGGCACAGTCATTGCTTGATGCCACACGTGTTGAACAGCCCACAAACAGGTAACGGCAGACAGTTAGTCACACCGCCTCAACCTCTTTCTTGAAAAGAGATCGGCAGGTTGATGCAATGACTGTCGCTGGTTGTTTGTGCCAAGAGCGATGCCTCTTTCTTTACAGATGACGCATCTCCACCACCATTCTGCGGCGAGCCAGAAGGGCACTGTCCAGCCATGCCTGAACACATATCATATCAACAGTGATGCCGCATAGCCTTGACAATGTCCTGCAGCTAGCACAACAGGCTGCATCGCACTGCACATTGTGCCAGCCGTAGCCCAGAGGCTGCATTGCCTTTCGGCAACAGAGGTGCGATTGCCTGGTGTTTCACAGGGTCGTGCTGTGCTCGCAGCACACAGTCCAGCCAGCCAGATGTACTGCCACTGCCAGTAACAGCAGGCAGTGCAGTTGAGGCAGTATGCTTGCGGCAACCGCACAGGTCGGTCAGGGGCTACCTGATGTATACTTTGTCAACAAGAGATGCCGCAAGCGTGAGCACACTGGGTTGTGACACAACCCAGCCTTCACATGCTGACTGCCTCAAGCTTCTAAAACACATTGGGTGCTTCGAGGGAGGCCCCCGCTGCACTCAGCTACAGTGCCTAGCTAGCAGCCCAAAGACGCAGTTGGGGCAAGGACAGTGGGGCTAAACCCACTAGTAGCAGTGCACAGGCACTGTGTGTCTGCTGCTGTGTCCACACACACTGTGGCATGCAGGAGTGCTGATCAGACCTGAGCCCAGTGAAGTTGCACTGTCACCCAAGCTACCACCCACAAAGGGAGCTGAGGCAAGCACAGTACAAGCCAACCCTAGCAGCGCACAAACACGCAGTGCACAAAGAGTGACTAGCTTCGTCAAGAGGCCTGCGTCAGGGCACAGCAAGGCTCGACACAACAAGTGAGGCCTCCTGATCAGATCATGCTGGATGTCAAATCATGATCGGATCATGATCAGATCATGCTGGTTCAGGCCACGTCAAAGGCTGAGGCAAGGGCAGAGCGGCCAACACAAGCCTGATTCTCATGGAGTCAAACGATGCGCAAAGCGCAAGTCTAACAATGCGCAGAGCGCAAGTTGCCACTAGCCAGGGCATTTCTGGTGCCCCCACACAGCTTGGACCTGCCCGGTCAAGGTGCAGGATCCATGGCACAACAGCAGGGAGGCATACAGTGCTCCCCGCAGAGCCGCATGCTGACACTGATGAGCCTGATCATGCTGCTGCTTCAGCAACAGCAGCCCGTTTGCCACAAGGTCAAGTGTGTACAACTCACGGTTCAGCAGCAGCCACCCGTTCACTGCCTGTCTGATCAGATTATCAAAGGCCCCATACGTCTTGCTGTGCTGGGGTCAGATGAGTGGGTGATGGTGACACCAAGGGTGGTTATTGCGCACGCAAGATGTCTGACCACTCCATGAGTCACTCCATGAGTCATACAGATGAGGACAAACCGGAAGCACCAGGCAGCAGCATGCCTCAGTGGGGCTACGCTGATGCATTGCTGGAGGCTTGAAAAGGAACCAGCGGCAGTGTGTGGCACGTCTGAAGCCACGCCCCACCAACCCCTGCTGACAGCCCCTCACTGCACACGCTTGGCGCTGAACGGCCGCTCCACTGCACTATCAGGCTGGTCGCGCTTCCAGCCGCGGTGCTGCTGCTGCTGGTCAGAGCCCCAGCCGCGCTGCTGCTGCTGCTGCTGCGGTTGATGCTGCTGTTTCACGCTGGGCTGCTGCCTGCCCCCCAAAGCCTCTGCTGCCTCCCCGCGCTTGCCGACATCGCTCTGCTGCCACTGCTGCTGCAGCTGGGGCTGCACAGCCTGCGGCCGCTGCTGGCCGTGACTGTGCTGCTGCTGCAGGTGCCCCTGGGGCTTCCCAGCACCCCCCTGCTGCTGCTGCTGCTGCTGCTGTTGGTCGCGTGCCGTGTGGGCTGGGAGCCCTGCACCCGCAGTGCTGCTGTTGGGCTGAATGTCAGCCCGAGTGCCGGCCGTGGGGACAGCAGCGACGGCGGCGTGGCTGTCAGGGCCCGAGGCCTGGCCAGCAGGCCCTGCCGGCAGCAGCTGGCCTTCGTCGTCGCTGGGGGCGTCCGCGTCCTTGTTGACCGCGGGCTGCATGCTGCATAGGACCCACATGCTGTCCAGGTTGTCGTTGAGGATGAGCTCGATGTCCCAGTGCCCTCCCAGCTGCGGCTCCAGCTGTGAGTCCATCTTGGTGAGCCACATCAGCGCTGCAGGGCAGGCGGGCAGTGTGAGAGGGAGGGCAGGCAGCAGATCAGGGTCCCAGTAGCCCACCAGCGCATAGAGATCATCAAGAAGGCGTGCGGTGACTGTAGCAGCAACCGCCCTCCTTTTTTGTAGCCGGTTGTGTGCTGGCGTCGGCACGTGCGTCTTGCGAAGCCACAGCTGCTCCAGGCACTAGCTGGAGAGGATTGAATTGCAGAGAATGAGAACACCTTTCCATGTGCAGGGGACGCAGTACTGCAGGGGTACTGCAGGGGGCGCAGTACAAAGCCTCACCTTTCACCCGCTGACCATGCACCGCCCCGTACTTCTGCACCACCTGCTCTGCTGTCCTGCAGCAGCTGCAGCTGGCGTTGAGGCCAAACAGCGAGGGCGGCAGGGCAGGGAGCGTGCTGCGCAGCCGCTGCAGCTCAGCATCTGCCGCACTGGGCTGCTGTCCCTCATACACAGCATACACCCCCACCTGCATACCATGTCAGCAAACAGAAGAAGACGACACATCGTTGGTCAAGGACAGTTCGGCATCAGCGACAAGCAAGAGGTTCACCACGTATTAAGAGAAGTGCCTGAGTGGCAGTCAGGTGCAGGAAAGACATCAGGTGTGGCGCACACACACGCATGCATGCAGGGACAGGAGGAGCAGCATCTTCAGGGCTGTCAAGCGAGCAGGAACATCATGTCGCGCAAAACGGGCATTGAGCACGCCGATGACATATGCACATGCTGATGTCCGCCTGAATTCTGCAGCAACACCTCTGGCAGAGGCTGCATCAGCAGAGGCTGCCGTCAAGAGCAGCTTGTTAAAAAAAGCTAGTTGCGGGTGCTACGTTGGTGACACAGCCACATAGCCTGTCACGCACCTCTGGTGCAGGGTACACGTGTGTGATCTTGCCCATCATGCGTGCCCAGGTCCTGTAGTGCTGCGGGTGGCTGCCGTCGTGAGTGTACGTCATCTGGAGCAGCACAAGCCAGGCGGTACACGCAGAGGTTTTTTCTTGCAGTGGTTGTTTCGCCAGCCACCAGGCTGAGTGCGGTTGCAGGGGCCATGGCATGCAATATGCGGGGTGTCAAGCAGTAAACAACAAGAAAAAGAAAGGTTCCAAACACAAAACCCAAAGAAACAGGGAGGGCCAGAGGCCCCAGCTTTGTGCTTCACCTGTCCCTGCAAACCAAACAAAAAGAAAGGTTCCCAAAGCCCTTTGAAAAAAACTCAACAGAGACGGGGAGGGTCGAGGGCCCCCAGCTGTGTGCCTTACCTGCAGATACAGGTTCATGTCCACTTCTGGCACCACACCCTCCCTCAGGAAGCTCATCTCGAGGGTCTCACATGACAAGCGCGCCATCTCATCCTTCTCAAAGCAGTCGTCAACCCTGCTTGGATGTGAGGGTATGTGGGGAGGGGGTTGGGGAGAGCAGCAGCGCGGTGGTTGGCATGCAAGGGGTAGGGTGAGGTGACTCTGGACACTTTCAAGACACGGACATAGGACAGTAGCGACAGTAGCAGCAGCAGAGGCATAGACAGCAGCCTGCTGCGAGCCAAACCTGTGCATGGATGGCGCAGCATATCCCCTGCCATCTACAGCTGATGGTTGAGTTGGTCCAAGGGGTGGGCTGTGGTGTCTCTGCAGCAGCAGGTGCTGCACCAAGCCTGCACTGGAGGCTCTTCAAGTGTTGTGTCAGGTATCATAGATCAAAGATGAAGGTTCAAACACAGGCTGCCTTGCAGCTGCTTGCACACGTGTATGCTTGCAGCAGCACCAGGGACGTGCCTACACCCTGACCTGCTGCGACTGTTGCTGCTGCTGGCAACTCACGGGGGCCAATGTCCCATGCAGTCACGAAATTAACACCTAGTTGAAGTGGAAGAGAATATCGGAGCCCCTTGCAGCGCAGATGCAGGCAGTCTAGGCGAAAACACCAGGCCCAGGACTGGGCTCAAAAGTTGGTTGGGTCCAGGTTGGCCCCTGCCGGGGCCATAAGAGCCAACCGACTGCAGTTGTTTGCTGATACAGAGGGTCAATTACTCACCATGCTGGCACTGTCTTCCTTCCAGGTGGCTGAGGGAGTCTCCAGTGCCTGGGCACCTCATCCCCTTTGTCTGCCTCCTGCTGCTGGTGGTTGTTGGGGTCAGCAACTGCTTGCCCTGCTGCTTGCTTGCTCCACACGTGCCGCTGCTCCGGCTGCTGCTGTGGCATTGGTGCATGCATGTTCCTGCCGAATCTCCGGGCCCTGTCTGCTCGAGGGGAGCTGCTGCGCCTGCTGTTGCTGCTGCTTCTGTCTGTCCGAGGTGGACACAAACTGTCTGAGTACTGAGCGGGTCTTGGGCCAAAAGATGGTCTGCAGAAGTCCGGATTTCGAGGCGGAATTCTTGAGTCGCTGGTCCCCGGCCTGTACACTGACATGTACGTTGGCTTGTGCATGTTTGTCATGTGACCGTACTGAAACCTACGGGGACGACCAGCATGGTGCGTAAGCGCATGGAACAACATATATGCTGGCTCGATATCTTTGGTCGGAACTTGAAGAGGTCCCGGACTGCGGCGACGACGGGTGCACAATTTCAAATCTGTGATCAGCATATCTGCCTTCTGCTGTGTCTGGCTGCCCTGCATACTGACGCCGAACCATCAGGCTCGAAACGACCTGTTCAAACACAAGTTACACACTCTCGGGAGCAGTATG
Source organism: Chlorella sp. KRBP (assembly GCA_004335735.1). NCBI lineage: Eukaryota > Viridiplantae > Chlorophyta > Trebouxiophyceae > Chlorellales > Chlorellaceae > Chlorella > Chlorella sp. KRBP. The sequence goes on along the minus strand of QAXK01004901.1, from coordinate 5,002 downwards.
GCCAACATGCTACTGGCCGGGCAGCATTGCTGCTGATTTGGCCAGTGACTTGCAGGACACGAATCCAGGTCACAAGTCCCAACTCTCTCTGCACTACTGTCACATGAATACATCCTAGCTGCAGGCTTGCTGCAAAGACACGCAGTACTGTGCTGAGCAGCAGCAACCAACAGCAAATTGCTGTTAATGGTGCTGCCTCAGGACTTTGGCAGCTTTGCTGCTGCCTCCTTGATTGTCTTTGCAGACTGGCTGAGTAGGATGGGCTTCTCAGCAGCAACCAGCTTCACGCGCTCAATGGGCACCTTGAGGCACACAACATCCACAAGCACATGCACAGTCACAGCAGCACTCAGTGACTGATGGATCCATTGGGTACCCAAGCATAACTAATGTTGAGCCCACAATCAGATGAAGCCCCAGGTCCCTGCTTGGAGCTTGCTGCAGCCACGTGACAGATAACAGCCAAGGGGCAGGATACATCACGAGCAAACAGCATGATGCCGCAGCCACACACATTCGAAGCCCTTGGCTGGTCAACCATGGCTCAAACTGACCTTCATAGAGGCACTGAGTGCTTCCAGGCGTGCAGTAACCTCCTGAGGGGGCACCAGCAGCAGCTGCGGCACCTGGGCAGCAGCAACACTCGCCTTGTCCTGCACACAGCACATCACAGCGCAGCGCAGCGCAGCACGACATGACTCTGTCAGACAGGCCAGCACACACGCTGTCAAGCAGGTGTTGCGATGCGCGCTGTGTGGCATGGCATGCCTCAACGGTTCATCAACGCCACTGAACGTTTGACAGCTACCATTGGGGTTGCTGCTGAGACACACATCACCCCAGAACCCATCACTGCTGGTGTCGATTTGTGAACATCCCTTGCACACTCAACATACACTCCGCACACACGCACCAGGGGTATGTTCAACACAGCCGAGAGGCCCAGCACATGGCTGCGTGTCACGCCTGGTGGCTGCAGCAAAACCCCGGGCACCCGCAGCACTAAACCCTTGCCCGCCTCTGGAGGCAGCTGCAGGAGGTCCAGTGTCGCTGCCAGGCGCTGAGTCAGCAGGGCCGGGGGCAGCACCAGTAGGCCTGCACAACAGGTGAAACAGAAGAGGGAAAACTGGGTGCTTGTAGCGTACATACCTGCAAGGTTTGAGGATGCTTCTTCTGCCTCTTCCCCACACTATGACATGTAGCCTGGCAGGGTGTGTCCGCTAATCGAAAATTGATTGAACTGAACACAACAGTACACACCCAGCAAGCAGGCAACAAATGCACCGCCAGCAAGCCAGCAACATGCAGAGGCACGTGTCGGGTCCACCCACATCATGATACCCTGGAGGCACATGCATGCAGAGGCCCAGATGCAGAGGCGTGCACACGCATGTGTCCTGCCCTAACACAACGTTTCCCGCCCAACAAATGGGTTCCAGCTCCAGCACAGGGTGCCCCCACCGACCTGGCCGCCTGCACACCAGCCCTGCTGCCGTGGTGGGCTTGACCCCAACCTCCTTGGCCAGCTGGCCCAGGCGGACAGCCAGGTCCTCGTGCCTGACACACAGGGGGTGGGAGGGGTGGGTGGGGTTGGTGTGTGGGGTGTGTGAGAGTGTCGAACGAGGAGTGTGTTGAACATGGGGTATGTGGAGCAGTTTGGCGTGGTGTGGTGTTGTGTCGTGTGGTAGCAGCAGCCATGCACATCGCAACAGAGACGCAACACAGGCCCTGCCGGACTACCCTGCACCCCTGCTTTGTCCTGACACCGTTGCAGCCTCTGGTTGCAACACCCGTGTCCACACCAGCAGGACCCATACCGACGCAGATGCTGTCAGCGCATAGATGGTTCACATGCTTCACATGCCCACCTGAAGGTCAAGAGTGCAGGCTCAGCAGCAGCCACGCGCCGGGCATCTTCAGCAGACAGCCCCAGAAGCTTCTCCAGGCACTGCACACGCACCCTGGTGACACACAGTAGCAGCGCAGACACGTACACAGTCATGTACTGTTCTACTCCAACCTGTCTCAAAACACAAACTTGGTCAATCAACACACATATCACATATCAACACCACACCACACAACACCAACAGACTGTGAAAGAGCCAAGGGCCATGCAACTCACTTGAGGACTTGTGTGGGGTGTGCCAGCAGCCCTGGCTGCAGCACTGCCACGTCCCTCACCGCACCCTGGCTGATGCCCAGCAGCTTGGCTGCTGCGCTGAGCCTGTGCTGCTGCTCTTTTGGTGCCAGAGTCAGCAGGCGGGGCAGCTTGGTGCACACCCCTGTTGCACTGTCGCGGCTGATACGCAGCATCTTGGCCAAGTGCTGCACCCGCTCCTGCAGCAGTACCGCACAGCGGCAGGCAGTACACACCAGCAGGCGGTACAGTTCAGCAGAGGGCAGCATGCTAGCCCTGCCATACATCCACTGCTGCACAACATACAGCGTTGCATGGGTTGCCCCTGCCATGGGCCTTTGCAGCAGTTGCCATGTGTTGGAAACCTGCCTGGCGGCATATACAAGCACGCCCTAAGTCCGGCCTACTTGCAACGGCTGGCGTGACACTGCTGCAAACACAAAATGCACTGTGAACCGCACCTTGAGTTGTTTCTCGTTGACATCCAGCAGTGCATGTTCCTGGTCGATTAGGGACCGAGCAGCATACTCATTCATGTCCAGCACTTTGGACAGCGCCTGCTCTGCTGCTGCTTCTGCGGCACCATCTGCCACTGCCGCAGATCCGAGCTGCTGCTGCTGACCTGCTGGTTCAGTGCCTGCTGCCAGCTGCCGCATTTCTGCAACCTTGTCTGTGCTGCTGTGTGGTGGTGTGCACAGGGCAGGGAGTGTTTCTGCGCAGCAGGAAAATGCAAATGGCGGTGTGTTCGGCACAGTAACGCGAATGTGTGCCAGCTGCCAAGTGACAACTTCAACCAGGAGAAGGTTGGTCGGCTTTTGGCCTGCACAGTGCATTGAGCAATACTGCATGCTGCGAAGGACTCTCTGAAAAGCTTGGTGTAGGTTAGATGCCCACCAAAGCCCCTTGCTCACCCTGCTTGCTGCTGCCCATGAGTCGCTGCATCTTGCCCAGTATCGAGTGCTTTTGCTGCTGCTGCTGCTGCTGGTGGTCGGGTTGGGCTGCTGCAGCTGCCCAAGCAGGGCTGCAGCCCTCTGCAACCAACATGCAAGCACACAGCACACTGATGCCCCGCGCTACATAGCTCTGCATGTCAGCTTGCTGCCCAGGTTGTGTGTGCTGCTGCTGTTGTTCCTGATGCTGCTGCCGCCACTGCTGCTGCTGTTGCTGCGACCGCTCATGCAACACCAGGTGCTCGTGCTGATGGTGGTGTTGGTGCTGCTGCTGCTTGGCCTGCTGCCGCTGCTGCTGCTGCTGTTTAGTCTCCAGGTGCCTGTGGCAGCAAATGCGTGGCTGCACAGGTGCCAGACCATTTGAGTGACAGCGACCTTGGGCTCTCTTTGTCACTGCGGCCCTTGCCGGCATGCTCCCTGTGGAGTGCATACCGTGCAGATCAAGTTGCAGCAGCAACCGGCTTCTGCAGTCCCTATGTCTCGAGGCTCACACGTGATCTCGACGTCTGTAAAGCCAATGCCGGCGCCGGAACGTGGATTGTTTGGCGGACACAGCACAGTCTGATCGACTGCTAGATCAGTGACTGCTCCGCAACTCTGGGCTGGCAGCTGCACTTTCAAGCATGCCCTTTGGGCCTCACTAAAAATCAAGAGCAATGAAAGTTTACAGTGAGACCCTCTACATGTGAAGCTCGCGTCGCATGCACACAGCAAAGCACCGCATGCTCAGCATGCGGTTGGCGTGACAGCCCAACTGGCCGTTTGAAAGATGTGAATCGAAAGCAGCCACTCTGTGGCCGTTCACTCCTCGATATGCCGACCAAGTTTGTCAGGCACAAAATCGACAGACAACACAGGCTGGGTCGCTGCAAACTTTACTGCTCAACAACACTATCGTGACGACCTCGAGCTAGCGTTCAGAGAAGCTGTGTGCTGCCAACAGCTCTGCACATGTTTGTTGTGACGGCGTGACAACCTGTGTTTCTGGTTTGATCGTGAATCCTGACGCACCTAGTTGAAGTCTTGCTGCTGCTGCACCATGGAAGCAGGCACTCAAGAAGGGCAGTGGCAGGTAAACGAGGGACCTCTGGCTAGTAGCTGAAGTTGGGTTTGTAGACTTCTAGAACTCACTAGCAGTGCTCTTGTATCGTTGCCTGCAGGCCAGCCTGGCAGACTTCTGGATGTTTGAGCATCTGCTGTCCCTGCCTTCCTCAATCATCAGCACAGAAATTGTCAACCACTTTGGAGGGCAGTTCCCACACAGGGAGTCTGAGAATGCGTCCATGCCAGCATCCCTCTCAGCCCGCATGTTCCTGCGCCACATGAGCACAGACGGCCCTGCATCCATGTGGGAGCTGCTGCAGGTGCTGGGACTGCTGCAGAAGCTGTCCCGCAAGCAGCACCAGTTCCACAGCAGGGCTGCTGCGAGGTCAATCGTGCCACCTGCAGAGCTGGTGACAGAGGTGGGTTGGGTAGTGCAGTGATGGGATGAATGTACCTAGGGTGAAAAGCTGTCCACTGTGTTCACCCCCCACCCTGAGCAGTTGACTTGGCTGCTTCTGCTGCCTAGCCAGCATTCACTCACAGCTAGCAACCTTGTTTGCTGTTCGCTTGCTGTTCGACTGCAACTGCAGGTGCTGCTACAGTGCCTGTGCACACAAGCAGACCCCTCCAGGGTTCAGCAGGGCTCGCAGCAGGAGCAGGTGCTGACAGCAGCTGACGTGAACACACGGGCACAGGAGCTGCTTGAAGAGGCAGAGCTGGAACACCCGCTGGATGACGAGATGCTGCTCAACAGGTGGGCGGGCTGTCAACTGAGTCACAACACTGGGGTGAATGTGTGCTTTATTGGGGAGTGTCAGTTACACGTGGGCATAGTCGCCACAACAAGAGTGGCATCACCCACCAGGAT
>QAXK01004899.1:0-10053 GCA_004335735.1 Chlorella sp. KRBP | reverse complement strand
AGCAGCAGCAGGTGCAGCGGCAGGAACAATAGGGCAGCAGCCGCCGCTGCCGCCATCGCAGCAGCAGCAGCAGCAGGTGCTGGTGTGTGTCACAGGCAACCGCGCTTTGGCAGGACTACACCCAATTGTCAGCAGGACTGCCCACATCTGTCTGCAGGACTGCACACTGCTTGTTGAGGAGTGTACACTGACAAGCGGTGTGGTGTCTGCTGCAGGTGTATGGCGAGAGTGAGGTGAAGGCACAGATCAAGCTGAGGGTCACAACAGGAGCCCAGATGCCTGTGGTGATCATACGCTCATACCAGGTGTGATCCCTAAGTTGCATTGATTCCCAAAGTGTAGAAGTGTTCATATCAACACGCGTTTGGTGGGTTTCATGAGCACAGGGCCTGCGTGCATGTAGGGCAGAGGGGATGTGTTAATGAGTAATACGTAAACACACGTTTGGTGGGTTACTTGAGCCCGCGTGTATGTAGGGCAGAGGGGGTTTGTGCTATGATGGCCTTCCCTTCCCTGCCATTGGGCTTGTAGTCAGTGCATACGTCTTCCGGCCAGCCAAACCGTACAAAGCTGGACAGGCACCAGTAGTGATGTACAGCTGGGTGAACCTTCTATCAATTTGTATTGCCTGCCTAGTCTTGCCTGCCAAGCTTCAAAACACACACAAGTCTAGATGTGCTGACTGGAACCGTCCGCCCTGCCCTGCCCTGCTGTGCGGGTGCCTGTGTATCGTATTCGCAATTGCCTGCATCGTCCCGCCCTGTTCTCAAGCCTGCAGTCTGTGCAGAAGAAGTCTGGCCAGCCAAGCTTCAAGACGCTGGACAGCACCATCCAGACCCTCAATAAGGACACGGGCGCAAAGCAGGCCATCACATACAGGTGCGTGCCGCCCGGCTTCACCTCCCATTCAATGCTGCTGCAGCTTGCTACTTATGTTGCCTGGAAGGTATCCTTCAGAAGCTGACTTGGAGAGTTCCTAGCTTGCCAGCATGTTGCTGTGACAGGCCGGTAGCGCCTGTTTGGGCTGATGCTGGCTGGCCTACATGTTGACAAATGCTGCTGCTGATGATGATGGCTGTGCGCTGCTGCAGGTGTGCAGACATCAATGCACTGATCCCCAACCTCATGCAGGTCTCCAAGGTATGCTGACACAGGCACTGCAGCTGTTGAATCGTTCAATCACTAGACACTTGTTGACACAGGCACTGCAGCTGTTGAGTCGGCGAACCACCAGATGCGTGTTGGCTGTACTGCTTGCTGAAACAAGTACTGTGAACCAGTCAGGCGTGAATTGACACCACTGCAGTGGAGTGCCCCATTGTTGTCGTGCAGCGTGGCACAGTACACCGTGCGATGCTGTGGCATGGCATAGTGTGGTGTGGCGTAGTGTGGTGTGGTGTGCACTAGTGCCAGGTAGCACACTTTTATGCGAATGAATCCAAGGCAGAGTGCACTACACAGGAGCCTGCAAACATCTGCGTGTTTTTGCACTGTGCTGTATGGCGCCTTGCTGCCCGTCGGCGCCTTGCTGCAGGCTGTGCTGGACAACGTCATCTTTGCACACCAGGAAGACTCCCTGTGGCCGCTGGCGGATGGCGCAACCATCAAGCGCAAGTTTGACGACATCTTTGCCGCCACCAAATACACAAAGGTGTGTGATGACCTAACCTTTTTATGACATAATGGTTATGTGTTGTGGCAAGGGTGGACATGGTCTGTGCACCACCATGCACACTCAGGGTTTCCTCACATCTGCACACTCAAAGTCTCCCCCATATTTGCGCACACCACCACCACACAGGCCCTGGAGGCGCTGCAGAAGCTGCAGCAGGGCATAGTCCAATTCTAAGCACCATGCACACTAGAGGTGTCCCACACATTCACGCACCCCGCCACCACATGCTTGCACACACCCCGCCACCACACAGGCCCTGGAGGCGCTGCAGAAGCTGAAGAAGGACAAGCTGCAGGAGTCCAAGGAGATGCGGCTCAAGCTGGAGACGCTCAAGTCACACAAGGACGCGGCACAGAAGCTGCAGCAGCAGCTGCACAACGGCAACACACAAGCCATGGACCTGGAGGCAGGCATTGCAGTGCTGCAGGTGGGCTAAGCTGGACAGGCACATTGCTAGCAGTGCAGGTTTTGCTTTCTGTTGTCTGCTGGTTCAGGTGGCGTCCCGGCAGCTCGTTGTGTGCCGCGCTGCAGCTACGGCACACGTGGACATGGTCATGCCTGAGGTGGCTGCTGGTACAGGTGCTGCACTGACAGCTGTTTCGCTCACTTCTGCACTGCCTGTGCACAGCCAGGCGCACTGTCACATACGGTATGCGTGGTTCCTCCTGCAGGGTGGCCACAGTAGCCGGGGTTGCAAGTGCCACGCAACAGTAACGTTGTCTGGGACTCGTAGCAACACACGCCAAACCCCTGCTGAGCCCGTTTGTTATCGCTGTGTCCTGCAGGACCGCATCAACCAGACTGAGCAGGAGGTCAATGCCATTGAGACGCAGCTGGGCAGCATGGTCAGCCTGCTGGAAGAGATCTCAAGGGTACGTCGGCAGTACACCTCTTCTCTCAGAATTGTTCTGGTTGCCCATGGGCACAGTCGCCACAACAAGAGTGGCATCACCCACCGGGAAAGAACAGGTCGAACGCACAGCGGAGACTCCCACACCATTGTGCGGCTCTTAGCTTGCCGCTTGCTGGCACTCGTCAGTGCGCGTGTTGCTGGCGCTCTGCTGTCCTTGCCGTGTCACACGTGTGTTCGCGCAGGTCCAGGCACAGGCCGAGGTGGTCGCAGAGGCGACGCGTGCCAAGCTCAACAGCCTGCCGCAGGGCGACTTTGAAGAGTCCGACAGCGAGCTGGAGCGGTTTGCGCAGGACTTTGAACAGGTGGGCGATATCACAACGAGCTCGAGGTGACGTGGTACCAGTTTGTGCGCCACAAATTGGTACGCCTTGGCGCCGTGGCGGCGGCAGTGGCAGTGGCAGTGGCGGCGGCGGTGAATTTGCGACCCATAAACTACAGTACTAGTACTAGTAGTGTGCTGCATGCAGCAGTGTGTCATCCTGGGCAGCCCATGCACATCACCTGCTGTTGTAAGCCCTCGCAGGAGTGTGCCAATACTGCGTAAAATTGTGGATGGCCTTCTTTTGCTTCCGACCCATGCGCTTCCTGCTGCTGACACACCTGCCGCAGAACTACGCCAACATTGCGCGCAACAGGGACGACTTAGAGCAGCGGCTCAAGATCAAACAGATGGACCATGCCGACTATGAACAGAAGATTCAGCAGGTACGTATCTATCAGAGCGTTGTCGCACCAGAAGTCCCATCGATGTCCGCAAAGTCTGACGTGACGACATCTTGCGTTGCCGCAGCGGCACCAACCACTGGCTATTGTGTTGCTGTGCAGCTGTTTGTCCTTTTGCAAAAACAAAAGGGAGCAGAGCTAACCGTGCTGATGTGTCTGCTGTGGCATGCTGCAGGCCCAACAGCAGCTCAGCAGGCTCCAGGCTGCAGCAGACTCGCATGCCAGCAACGTAGCGGAGCGCGACGCTTTTGTGCGCAGCACGGCACAGCGCATGGGCATCACACTGCCTGGGGAGCCCCAGCAAGCAGCAGCAACAGCAGCAGCAGCAGGCGGGCGACAGGAGGGGCTGCCTCAGGCAGCAGTAGACTTTTTCAAGGGGGAGCTGGTGCTCAAGGAGGGTCAGCTGCAGTTGGAGCTCAGCACGCTCAGAGACGCACACAGGTGACACACACACTACACCCTGTCGTGCACTTCCGTTCGCACCTCACATCGTATGAGCAGCTCAAAAACCAGGTCAATGAGTGAGCCATACATTGCATACAAAGCCAGCTCATGGTCAAAAGCATCACCAGCAGCTTCCATGTTTCGTGCAGCCTGCATACATCACATGGGTCATACTGCTGTATGAGGTGAACTCGGTTGCAAGGCAAGTTGTCTCGCCCGCCTCTTTCATCGACAGCCACTTCCCCTCTCAACACACTCATAAACCCACGTGCAGGTCTTAAGAGGCGGCCCCCATGGGCCAGATTGATGCTGCCAATGCCGACCCGGCAACTCAGCAGAAGCACTGTATCATTTGCAACAATATGCCCCACCCCCTGCCCAATCTGCCCCACACCCTGACACACCCTCTGACACACCCCCTGGCCCACACCCTGACACACTCACAAACCCGCAGGTCTCAGGAGGCTGCCCTCACAGGCCAGATCGATGCTGCCAATGCTGAGCTGGCCAATGCGCAGCAGAAGCTCCATACTTACAACGATGCATACTCATCTCCCTTCGTTCCACCCCCTGACACACTCACACACTTGCAGGTCCCAAGAGGCCGCCCTCACAGGCCAGATCGATGCAGCCAATGCTGATCTGGCGAATGCGCAGCAGGCAGCCAAGGTGAAGCAGCAGGATCTGCAGCAGCTGGAGCGGCGCAGGGACAACCTCCACCAGCAGGTAGATTCTCTTCAGACTCTGCACCAGATGTGTCAGCAATCTGCCACATTATTTCAAGGCTGGTTTGTCAGGGTGTATAAATGCGATGGTGGGCGCTGATCAGAGCATGAGTCAGGCGTTCGGTACAGGTGTCGGTGCAGGCGCTGATTGTGCATGCCATGTTGTGTGGCACCTGCACAGAGAGTGCTCGTCATTAGGGGGAGGCTGCTGCGCAGGTGCTGCTGTGCAAGGTCTGCTGCGCACGTCAGTACCCTGCCAAGCTGTACCAGTTGATCCCCTTGCACCTTTGCATGATTGTGTTTGTTTCCGACAGGAGGGCGCTGTGATCCTGACGTTGCTGCTGCTGCTGCTGCTGCTGCTGCTGCTGTGTTTCAGGTCATGCTGCACACGTCAGCACCCTTCCAGGCGGGAGACCTGCAGGCACAGCAGGAGGAGCTCAGCAAGAAACTGGAGACCAAGAAAGCAGAGCAGACCAGGTGAGGGTGCTGGCCTTGACCTGACATCGTGTAGCCTGATTGTGGACCTGTGGGGTGCTACTGGTCTACTGCCTGCACTTGATTCCCTGCCACAGCCCGAAATCTGGCAAAGTCCGCACCACTGGCACTGTGTGGAGGTTGTGGCGCTACTAGGCTTAGGCTTAGGCTTGTGAAGCAATACATGGACATGCGTCACGTGTGTTGATCCGCTGGATTGCTGCCTGCGCAGGCTGAACTACGACACAGCCATGGCACAGCAACGGGCTGAGATTGAGCGGCTCAACGGCACCCTCGCTAGCTTGCGGCAGGAGCGGGACCGCATCATCATGGTAAGCCTGGCCAGTGGGGTGATGTGTGTGCCACAGCGGCTGCTTTGGTCACAGTGGTTGCCTGATCACGGGTGGTTTGTTTGGAGTCACAGCACTGACTGTTGACGCCCAGGAGGCATGATGTGCTGCAAGCAGCGAGCGGCGGGGATGGACAGCCAGTTGGGTTGTTGCGTGGCGAGGAGCAACCAGGCTTCACACACAGGCTGACGGCGTTGTTTGCCAATACACACGTATCTTGAGTGATGAGCAGATGCAATGCTCCACATTCAGGCTGATGACGTGGCCAGCCGGCTGAGGCAGTCGCGCAGCAACCTGGCGGCCGCCACGGGCCAGTACCAGGCGCTGCTGATGGGGGCATCCGGCAAGAAGCTGCTGGAGCTGTGCGGCAACCCCAGCCCACCACCACACGGCAGCGAGGTGGGCTTTGGAGCCCTCAATTCTGGGCCACATTGTCATAGTGGCTTGGCTGTTGAATTAAAGCTGCCTGCTGAGCTGGGTTTGTTTGCTTGGGGGGCTTTGCGGCAACCCCAGCCCATCACCACACGGTGCGAGGTGTGTGTGTGTGTGTGTGTGTGTGTGTGTGTTGGCTGCCTCTAGCACGTGGTCACTATCACTGTTGTGTGGTGTCCAAAAAAGGCAGCTGGCATCCCCTCTGTGCTGAACACGGCTGCAGGTGGCATTGTGTTTAGCCTCGCAGAGCACTTGACGGACGGGCAGAGGAGGTGCTTGACCATTGAATGCCTGGCACTGTTGCCACGGTTGCAAGGTCATCGGTTGCAAGGTCTTTGCAGAGGGTCTTGCATTTGTGTGCTGCCCTGCAGACTTGCAATTGGTGTGTCTCGATGTGTGACATGTGCTGTGTGGTTTGGCGGCCGTGTGTTGTGCCCTGCAGATCAAGCGCAGGGCGGAGCAGGTGCTGCGCCGCAAGGAGCAGGAGGCGCTGGCCAAGAGGGACGGCCTCAAGGAGCTGGAGAAGGCACATGCAGCTGCAGAGTGAGTGTGTTGAGGCGCCCACACTGCTGCAGATGGATTGAGTGTCCTGAGCCTCACACACAGCTATAGAGTGGCCTTGTTTGTCATCATGAGGCCTGTTATTGTGGCGGGTGTGGGCTGGAATGCAACAAGAGGTTGGAGCCTGCATTCAAGTCGGGGGCAGGCGATCAGCACAGGATCTGGCCAAGGTCATCTACTAAACGAGCTCGACACCCATGCGCCGTTCTGGCGTTGCTTTCGTCATGCCGCTTAGGGCCGAGCTGACAGCCAAGCGGCGGGAGCGAGTCCGTGCAGACGCTCGCGTGCAGGAGCTGCGGTCAGACCTGCGGCGCGGGCTGTCGCGTCTGGCGGGGCCGCTGCCCCAGGAGGTGGTCTGTGCACTCAAATCAAACAAGGAGGAGGAGGCCTTCCAGGCAGCTCTGACGCATCTGCAGGCGGTAAGATTTTGATAGAAACAAGAGGGAGAAACAAAAGATTCTCGTCATCTGGGGTGCAAGGCAGATCGATCTCTTTGCCTTTTGTTTTGCTGGGGCGCTCGAAGCAGAGCTTGGTGTTGGACACAGCACTTGTGATCTGAACGCTGCCACCATTTGGCAAACGTGTTGCAGCGAGCCACAGCCCGGCGGCCTCCATGCGCACGACGAATTCCTGGATCATTCAGTTCAAGTGCGCCCCGCCCAACTAACTACCTTTTGTGTTGCGTCCTGCAGAAGCGGGCCGAGGTGTACAACAACGTCAAGCGCGCTGAGGCTGCAGGCACAGTCCTGACCTTCTTCCACAGGCAGAGCCAGGAGTCGGGCTGCTGCATGCTGTGCAAGCGGGACTTCACATCAGACGAGGAGCTAGGTGGGGCCCTAGCGCAGCACCGTACTGCTGTTGTGGCTTCTGGTACTGCTGCTCCTGCATTGCTGCTGCTGTGTTGGGCGCGCCGACGCCAGGGGCTGTCTCTGTGGGCGTGGGCGCTCAAGCAAAGGGACCTGTGCAGGCAGTCCCACGGGGTCTTCAATGCGTTGTGTTCACCGATCATGTTGCGGTGTTCGGCAAACACTGAACGGCTTCAAGATATGCGGTGTGTGCTGTGCTGTGAACCGTGCTGCCATGTACATAGGGTTTAGGGTTTAGGGTTACGTAAATGTGTTGTGTTTACTGATCATGTGCTGTGTGTGTGTGTGTGTGTGTGTGTGTGTGTGCGCAGAGACGATGCTGAATGCTGTGACGGAGATGCAGCAGGACTTCCCTCAGCGCAAGGTCCAGTTTGATGCTGAGCTGGGGGAGCTGGACAGCCAGCTCAACGCACTCAACAACCTGCTGGGAAGGTGGGTGGGGAGTCAGCTCGGTTTTTTGCCATGGCAATTGTGTATCAAGAGTGTTGTGGTGCATGTGTGACCGGTACCCCATGAGCCACACTGGTTCCAAAGGGGTGTTCAGGTATATCCAGGACCATTTGACAGTCGCAGTAACCGTAATAGGTTTGCCTTGCACAATCAACTCGATTCTTTGCAAGGCTCGTAGAGCTTGGGGAGCTGGACTGTTTACTAAGCCCACGTGAGCGTTTGATGATGTTGTGCTGTTGGTTTGCACACATGTGCAGTGATGCCACCCTGCGTGACCTGGAGGCTGGCATGTCCCGCTTGAGGCTTGCAGAGGAGCAGGCAGGGCAGCTGGCCGAGCACACGCGGGAGGAGGTAAGGACGCCGCTTGCCAAGAGGTCAAACTGTCCCACCAGTGTAGCACACTTCGCAATATGCAGTCGCATAAAGCCCTTGACCCTCATTGGACTTTCATCATTTTACCGGTGTGCGCTGGCAGATGTTGTTGGCTTTGCTAGAGCAGTGGCTGGTGTTGTTTACGGTTATGGCGCTGGTTGCAGATGTCAAACCCTTTCACAGCGCGTTGTGTTCCGGGCCAAGCCTGCTGACAGCCCGCTGTTCTGTCGCATGGTGCGCTGTGCTGTGCCATGCTGTGCCACGCTGTGTTAGGCTGAGGCTGTGGGTGAGCAGCTGGCCCTGTTGGAAGCTGAGATCACACCCATCAGAAGGGCGCTTGGGGAGGCAGGTGAGCGGTGGGGTATGGAATTTAATGAGGTAACCGATATATATTTTTGTAGACTCAGCACCTAGCTTTCCGATTGCACTTTGACTGATGGACCCCGGGACAAGATCAGTCTTGGCGCCAGCCCTGTACGCAAAACCCGCATCCACCATCGTGCCTGTTTGTTCCTGCAGGGTGGGCCCTGGTGAAGCAGAACCAGGATATGGATCAGCTGGCAGCAGACGTGGAGAAGGCCGCGGCCGCAGCAGCGGCAGCAGGAAGCAGCGCAGCAGCTGGCAGGTAAGTGGCTGGGCTACTGCAGGTTTGACACTGACATGTCAAACCCCAACATGCAAAAAAAGCATAGCCTGGTGGGTCACTTTGCAGGTCGCTGTAGGGCAAACACTCTGTATGACAGAGCAACAGCCTGGAGTTCAGCATGGATGCCATACAGGGTCAGCCAAACATCTTGTATCTGTGCTGGTGGCTCTCACCCCCTGCAGGGACCTGGCGGACATTGATGCTGACCTGCAGACAGCAGAGTCCCAGCTGAAGCATGCAGAGATAGGCAGGGATGACCTGGTCAAGCGGCACAGCAAGCTCAAGGTGTGTGTTTGCTCATGGCAAGGGGCCCCTGAGTGCCTGTGCACACGTGAATGTTGCATCTGCAGCTGTGTGTCGTGCTGTAGACACCACTGTGTTGCTTGGTGCAGCATGTTGGTGCAGCGTTCCAACAGCCACAGTACACTCAATGGCCAAGACCGCTGCCACCTGCACCAACTCGGCCGAACCCGCACCAACTCCACCAGCCAACCATCTTCTGGAATCCACTGACTGTTGCCAACTTTTGGCCTGCAGGACGAGCGTGTGCGTCTGTCAGAGCAGCTGGCGGCTGTGATGGCAGAGCTGCGGCAGGCGACAGAGGCAAGCAGGCAGCGGCAGGAGCTCAACAGCCAGGTGAGTGGCCGTCAAGGTGTGAACAATGTGCAAGCATGGCTGCAGAAGATGATCCGATCGTAGGCTGCTGTGCTGTTTGTTTTGGCGACACATGGGACCAACTGGTCCCAACTGGCCCCATGTACCTGCAGCACATAGCACAGCATTGGAGTACTTGGGGAGGTTCCGTAGCCCAGTGGCTACTGGCTTATAGGCCCTCCCGGATACGAGAACTCTGTAGTGTTTGATGCTGCCTCGACCAGATGTCAACAGCACAGTGCATGATGCAGCAGTCTTGACAGCCCACTCGCTAACCAGGTACTGACCACGCTGCTGCTGCTGCTGGTGCTGCTGCACTCACCCGGTGCCTCATCCATGGAACAGCTGAAGGACGTCATGGAGCAGATTGGGCAGCTCACAGAAGCCATCACAGCAGCCTCTGCAGCAGTCGGTGAGACCTTGGCATGCACATCATGACTAGAAGTGTACTGCGTCATGCTTGTAGTTCGCAAGGCAGTCAGACAGCATGTAGAACAGCATTAATGCCCAGCGCGTTCGGATGTGGGGCAACAGCAGTTGTTTGTGTTTAGCAGGATGGCCAAGGTGATTGATTAAAGTGGAGCCGCCTCCGCCATCGTGACAGACCTCTGCAACGCTGTGTAGTAAATTCCTGAACCTGGCACTGTCAGGATCATGCATGCAGAAAATGTGGTGTGGTGATGTGGGGAGGGAGGTCATTCGGCTTACACACTTCCAAGGTCAGAGCCAAGGACAGGGGCCATACCTACTCCTTACACCGGACACACA
>QAXK01004895.1:0-15465 GCA_004335735.1 Chlorella sp. KRBP | reverse complement strand
ACTTGCGCCTGCTGTGGAGGACGCAGTGGCAGCACTTGCGCCTGCTGTGGAGGAGGCAGTGGCAGCACTAGCAGCGGAGGTGGTTGCAGAGAGCACAACGCTTGAGCCGGCCGCTGCAGTGCTGGAGAGCGCCGCTACTGTGGAGGTTGCGCCTGCTGCACCTGAGCCAGCAGCTGCAGCGCCAACCGTACCTGAGCTGGCGGTGGAGGAGCCCGTTGCTGTCCCCACGGCGGCGGCTGTGTTGGCCGACGCTGCTGCTGTGCTAGAGGCAGTCCAGGCAGAGCAGCAGGTGGCAGCTGAGGTGCAAGCAGCAACGGCAGCAGCTGCAGTGGAGGTGGAGGCTGGCGTGGCTGCCGCTGAGGCACGAGAGTTGGAGCAGGAGGATTCGCCGGCTGCTGCAGCGCCTGAGGTGGCTGCGGTGAAGGCACCGCAAGCAGAGCAGGAGCAGCCGCTGCTCGATGCTTTAACGCCTGAGGTGCCCTCTCAAGCTTCGCCCGACGTGCTGGCAGCTGGCCCCGCAGTCGAGGCTGGCACCGTCGACCTGCCGGTGGTCGCGGCCGACGCCGTCGAGGAGGAGACGCCTGCGGCCATCGTCCAGGCACCGGAGGCGCGCACCAAGGAGCAGCGGTATCAGGAGGACGCGCTGCTCGTGGTGCCCGCCGAGCTCATCGGCTCGGACTCGCCCGCAGACGCTCCAGCCCTGCCGCAGGCCGCGGAGCAGCCGGACGAGCTCGCGACGGCTGCGGTAGCCGCGGCGGTCACGGTGGAAGAGGAGGAGGAGCAGGTGGAGCTGCAGCGCTCAAGCCCGGAGCCTCAGCCTGTCGTCCGAGCTCTGCCCCCTGGCTCTCGCTCGCCATCGCCGGCGTTGCTGTCGGCGCCGTCGTACGCGCTCGCCGCGGGGAGCAGCCTTGCGGACTCGGACGAGGAGGCTTCGGAGCTGGAGATGGCAGCAGGCGTGCCACTGCAGCTGCCCGCCGCGCCAAGGAGGGCGCTGCTGGGCCCCGGACCCACCATGGCAGAGGTGCGGGACAATCGATGCACCTCCGTGCTCCGCATCACGTGTCCAACCATCTGCCCAGGCTTTTGTGCCCAGAGGCTCACGATGTTGCACTCCCGAGGTGGCAACGTGCAGGTGCGCGCTGAGCTCAAGACGGAGCTGCTAGATGTGGTGTACGCCACCATGCGGGGCACAGCCACCTCACAGGAGCAGCGGGGGCGTGCCGAGGAGCTCATCTGCGCGCTCGAGTGCCGCAACCCAACCATTGGACCCAATGAGGTGCGCAGGGGTACACGCAGAGGTGCACAGCGCATTGACCTCAGCAGCCTGCAGCACTGCACACTGGCACCGCCATCACATCTACCCTGCATCTGCCCCGCCTGACAGGGCGGGTTGCGGATGGCTGAGCCAGGCTCACCCCGTACGTGCGCCTCACATGCCAAACGTCCAAACTGCTTGCACCGCAGTGCCTCGAGTCCCTGGCGGGCCGCTGGCGTCTGGTCTACACCACGAGCCCGCAGACGCAGCGGCTGCTGCTGGCGCTGGACAGCCTTCCCATGGTGGAGCTCGGGCACGTGTACCAGGAGGTGGATCCGTTGGCCATGACGGCGCACAACAAGGTGAGCTGGGGCACGGGCACCCTCCTGCCTTGATCCTGTGTGTATTCCTCCGGCTGCTTTCTCACCCCCTGTAGCTTTAGCGGGTGGTGCGCAATACCAGCAGTGGTGACGGGGCGCCTGGTCCTGACGTGCTGAGGTGCTGCCTCCTGGTGTTCCATGCGCTGCACGCATGCGCAGATTGACATCCGCGTGCCCATGCTGCTGACGTTGCGCGCCGACGCCACGCTGGAGCAGCGCACGCCGCGCGCGCTACGGGTGCGCCTCACGCGCATGGGCGTCGACACGTTTGTTCAGACGCCGCAGCTGCTGGACGCGCTCGACGTGCCAGACTCTCTGGACCTGTGGGGCACGCAGCTGGACCTGGCACCCATCAGGTGAGGATCACTTGCGTATGGCCGCACTTGCGTATGGCTTACGGCCGTGGGTGCAGCTTTCACACAGGGCACCAACTGCCACGGTACTAGCAGCTACTAAAAGGTTCAGCGCCAGCCTGATGTCACAGCTGAGGCTGCACACCAACTCAGTTGAACTGCTGCTGGTGCAAGCTGGAGACCGTGACGCCCCCGGGCCGGACTCGTGCTGCAGGCGGTACATTGTTGAGCCGTTCAACGCCGTGCTGGAGACGTCCAAGACGCTCATCAATCGGGCCGTCAGCCCCGAGGTCGCCGTCCAGGTGCGCTAGGGTTGAGGATCAGCCGGCCACACGGCCCTTCCACGCTGCTGATCCTTGGTGCCTTGATGCCGCGGCTGGTTGACCTGATATGCAATTGACACACACATGGCTGCCGCGCTTGTCTGCTTCTGCTGGACATCGGCCTTGACACGCCGCACCTCGCCTGCCTGCCCCTGCTGCCCGCAGCCCACCGAGGCGTCGTGCAGCTACATGCTGACCAGCTACCTGGACGAAACGCTGCGCGTGACGCGCGACGAGGACGGGCAGGTGTACGTCATGCTGCGGGACGTGACGCCGGCCAGCATGGAGTAGGCGGGGCGGCGCGGGTGCCGCTGCACGCCTGATTTTGGTGTTTGATCGTTGTGCGTAAACTCATGGGCAGTCTGCGGGAGGGGGAGGCCGCTGCAGTGCTGGGGCGCGCACCGGCTCCGAGATTGACAAATGTACCCAATACCCTTGGTGTCCGTGCTTTTGCCGTGGATGGCGGCTGTGCCACAACTGACCTTGCGCGAACTGCTGGCCGCACTCTGAGACAGAGCTGTTGCATACATACAGACCTGTTTTGGGCGCCAATCACCTGTGCACACTTTGAAGACACCTTTTGCTGTTTGGCGGCGCATATCATTGGCTGGTTTTGGGAGGTCACTGCAAGCTGTTGACGAAGAAGAGAGCCACACACCCGTGCACACCGCGACACTTGCAGCCATTCGTCCGACCCCCATGCAGTGCAACCCCGAGGAAACACAGCGGATAAAGGTCCGCATAAGTCAATGGCACTCTGAGCAATGAATACGATGCACATCCAGGTCCCTTGCGGCTCGTCTTCAAGCGACGTGGGCCATGGTACCACCCGAAGGAGCTTGCTTCCGGGGAGATTGCTGCCGGCTCTTCACCAGGGCTTTAGCTCCCAGGACATCTTGCCGACAATGCCCAGGAGCGTAAGCAGGCCCAGGTAGCCAATGCTGCCCTGCATGCGCTTCTCCGGGTCGCCCGTGGAGTAGCCACGGACGTACAGCACGCGGCCCAGCAGCCACACGCAGCCCGCGATGGAGGCCGTGATGGGGTGCCTGCGGCGGGCGTGGGCGGCGCACACGCGGGTGAGGCTCTCTCTCCCCGCGTTCCTTGCGTACGTGCGGCATGCACACGCTCCGTGCCGGATACGCTGCTGTGAAGCTAGTAATCTGTCATCAGGCTGCCCCATTTGGCGAAACCTGGCAATCCCAGTGAGCTGTCGGATGACGCCACGCTACGCACCTCAGGCCGGCGAGCAGGAGGAGGAAGTGAAACGTGGGCTGGGTCTCCACCACCGAGTTCTGGTGAGCCCTCTGGATGCAGTTGTACTCGTTGCGGGCCTTGTCGTCCTTGATGTCGTCACATCTGCGCCGCCACAGGTCGCGGAATGATAATGCACGCATCAATCGTCGGCAACGACGGCATATTCACACACACGCCGCCCGGCCTGCGCTCCCACTGCTGCATTCCTCCTCCAGAGTGCACGCACGTTGCGTAGAGCTTGGGGTACCTGCGTGTGCGGAGTGAGGGACAGCGGTACGCGTGATGTGAGACGACGGTTGGGCTACATGATCAGACGGTGCGGCCCCTGGTGCGCCCCAGGCAGCCATTCCCCTCTGCTCACTTGACGTTGTGCTTCTTCCGGGCGGCCATCACAGTCGTGCCCATCCAGCTGCGTGCAGTAAGCCGATTGACACGCACACTTTCAGATCGTGTTGCCGAGGGTGAGGATGCCGCACAAGCCAAGAAGTCGATACCCGCTGCAGCCACACTCACAATGTGTGCATGACCACGCTCCCGATGGCGACGAAGCCGACGCAGCCGAAGTTCGGCGGCAATGTGAACGCCATCGCGACAGGAAGAGCCGCTGAGCTGAGATGTAAGGGACAAGTGCGAGCCTTAAGTATGTGCGGGTCGATCGAGGGCGTTGTGCGAGCAACGTGTGAAGCGCACGCGCGACCAGTTCGCCACCAGGAGATTTGCTCATGAGCTTCACGAGACGAGCACGCTCCAGCGCTGGCTGTGAGTTGGCTGTGAGAAAGAGCTACTCACACAACATGCTTAGCTTAGCCAGGTAGCCAGGCAGGTGGTGTGAGGGAGCCCAGGGACCAGCTGCACCATGGCGGCGCCGGCAGCGGCAGCGGACACCGGGCAGCAGCAGAGGGAGCAGATCAAGACCTACAGCGTCCGTGAGCTCTCGGGCCACAAGCGCCGGGTGAGCATAGATCTGCAGACCACCTGGCGTGCCGCGTGCTCGTCGAACGACGCATGCACGGTCCTGCGGCTGCTGCGCCTGCAGGTGTGCGCGCTAGCATGGAGCTCCAACGGGCGGAAACTCGCCTCTGGTGCGTCTGATTCATGCTGCAGACTTTCATGCGCCTTTAGGTCCGCAGGGTGCACGGACTCGTGCAGCAACACAGCCATGCACCTGCGTGCGCGAGCATGTCAACCGCAGGCTCAGTAGACACATCACTTAGGATCTGGACAGTGGAGCCTCACAGCCAGGTGCGCAGGCCCCGCAGCTGCGCCAGCCACGCTCATGCACGCGGAGGTCTTGCTGCAGTCCCTGGCAGCCGTCGACATGTCTGCTGCATGGAGCGAGTGCTGTGCGGGCAGGTGGCACGGCCTGAGCGCTCAGAGGTGGAGCTCAAAGGGCACGCCGCATCGGTGTCGCACGTGTGCTGGAAGCCAGGCAGTGACGCGGTGCTGGCCTCGGCGGCAGCTGACAAGAACGACCGCACCATCCGGTGAGAGGTTCGGCCCGTTGGGGTGGAACAGCAACGCGCCTGCTGTGCCATGCATGCAAGCGTGCATCAGCAGCAGTCAGCAAGGGCATGTGCAGCTGCTGCGCCAGGCAGCGAGCGTACCGCCCGCAGCGGGCTTGCTCCGAGCACTGCAGCGATGCAATAATGCAACAGTGTGGGAATGCTCACGGGAGGTGTGCCTTCGCTGGCCCGCATGTGGCGCGCCGCAGAGTGTGGGACGCGCGCGCCGGCAAGAGCACGTCCGTTGTGTCGACCAGCAGCAACAACCTGTACGTGACATGGAGCCCAGATGGCATGAACCTGGCGTCCATCAACCAGGACAACACGCTCAGCATCATTGACGTGCGCAAGTCAAAGGTGCTCAAGTCGCACCGCTTCAGCCAGGAGGTGCGCACGTACGCAGGAGGTGGCCGCACGACTTGGCGATGCTCGGGGAAGGCATCAGTAGCATGGTAGGGCGCAGGAGGTGGCGGTGCGCTTGCACGGCGACTTGGGGAGCGGGAGCGGGCAGTTGGGGAATGTCACTTGTTGGCCAGAGCTGTGTGAGTGCCCTCTTACCTGCACGGTATGCATTCCCTCGCCGCCACGGCTTGCTGGCTTGTGGCCTGTGCACACCGTCATGTGTGCTGCTGACGACGCCTGTGTTTGTGCGCCCGCGTCACAGGTGTATGAGATCCACTGGGGCCCCACGCTGCAGCAGCTCATGATTGCCACAGACAAGGGATCAGTGGACGTCGTGTCAATGCCCACCATGGAGCTGCTCTGGTCGCTCAAGGGACACTCGAGCACAGCCTACTGCTTCAGCTGCAGCCGCGACTACAAGTGAGAGGCGCAGCAGTCTGGGGATTGCGTGGCATGCCCTCAATGCTTGGCTACCGCAACCGCGAGTCGCTTTTGCTGAGCAAGGCGGAAGCTAGCCGCAGCCTTCATTACGGGAATGAGGAGCGGCAGCTCAGACGCGTGAGCACCTGCGTTCGTGGCAACAACGTGACCACCGTTCGCCATGTGCGTACCATGTGACCCCTCAGGTACCTTGCCAGCGGTGGCGGCGACGCGCTGGTGGCTCTGTGGGACTGTGAGGCCATGTGCTGCACGCGCACGTGGGCGCACATGGACCACGCCGTGCGGTCAGTGTCCCTGTCGGCGGACGGCAAGCTGCTGGCCTACGCGTCGGAGCAAGGGGAGCTCGAGGTGCTGAGCGCAGAGACGGGGGAGAGGCTGGTGGACGTGCGCGTCAGGTGAGCACTGTCCTGTGTTGCGGCATGGTGGCGGACCTCGTGCTCCTTCCATGCTCCACGCTGCCACGTGCACGACAAGCAGGTTCAGGTTGAGCAGGTTTGAGATGGAGAGAGGTTGCACTTTGCGTGATGCGCAGGACACAAGTCAGCGATGGCGTGGCCTGGAGCCCCACGCACAACGTGCTGGCGTACTGCGACGAGGCGCCAGACCCCAACTCAAGGGACGCGCGCGCGCCACTCGTGGGCGTGATTGGCATCCTGGCACCGCCAAAGGCGTGACGGTGTGCACCTTGCGAGTTGCTTGTTTGGGCGCCATGTTTGGTGTGGCTCCTCCGGACCAGCATTCCCATGAAATGTCTCCGCTTCGCATCAGTTTGCAGCTCATGCTCCTGCCAGAGGACCCGCCCGCCGTGCAGTTCAGTGAAGCTCGCAAGGCCGTGCACCGTCAAGTCCAACGTCCAAAACCGTCAAAGCCGTGCAGTCAGGGGAGAGCACATTGCCCGCCAAGCCAGTTGCCAATGTGCGGTCAGCGCGCCTGCTGCTTGGTGCCCGCCCGCTGCTCTGCGTCCTCAATGGCGGCGTGCAGCTCCTGGATAGCCGTCAGCCACTCGGACGCGTTGAGGCCAGAAAACTGCACAGCACCACACGCAACACCACGTTCAGAGCGGTCATGGGCTCCATCTCCCGCCTTGGTAGCGGAGCTTTGTGGTCGCCAAGCGACTGGCCTAACAACCTGTGCCTCAAGAGGGATACCCGCCAGTCGCACCGCCGCGTCCCTCACCTGTGCGTCTGGCAGCAGCTGCACCGCCGGCAGGTTCTTGAGGTCGTCCAGGTCGTGCACAATCTTGTCGCGGATGTGCGCCAGCACGTGCCTGGCCTTGGCCATGTTGGCGCGCAGGGCCACACACCTGTGTGCGGCAGCGTTGGCAGCACCACCCTCACAGTGGGCATGCGCATGCCGCCAGGAGGCCAGGCCCTAACAACACAAGGCCAGAAACCACTTCAATGGCGCACAGCAGCAGAAGAGGTGCCTCACCTGCTGGCCTTGTCCTGTGCCCGTGCCGCCGCCAGCGCCTTCTCCGCCTGCTGCCCCTGCTCGTGCTGCAGCTTGACCTTGCGCACGCCGGCCTCAAGCCACTGCTGCGCCACGCCCAGCCATGCACGTTGTGTGCGCAGACGGGACTGCTGGTCTGCACGGGTGCAAGAAGCGCACTCCATACCAGGAGAGGATTAGACGCAGGCTGCGCATCTACCGGTGGGAGTCTGATTGCAGCGCTCACCGCTGATGCCGCACAGCAGGGCGCCAGGGCACCGCAGCGGCGCCAGGACGTCCAGCTGGCACGCGACGCGCAGCACGTTGGCCAGCTGGCCGCTGGCGTGCGATCCGGCGCCGGCCTTGGCGATAGGCACACGCCCCGGCGTGGTGTTCGGCAGCGCAGGCGTGGCGAGAGGCGACAGGCCCACGGCGATCGGGAGGCTCTGCCACTGCAGCTGCAGCGTCGGCGTGTCGAGGCTCGCTGCTGCTGTTCGCGCCGGGGCGGAACCCGCGAGGTGCGGCACGTGTTGCGCCAGATGCGCGGGCTGAACCGCGTGCGCCGGCAGGGACAGGAGCTGGGCGCGGGACGCGGACTCGCACTCGCGGGAGAGCACGTCGCCGCTGCTGCGTGCATAGTTGGAGAGCGTCTGGCACGCCGCCGGGAAGTGCTGCTGAGCCCACGCCTGCGCGCCGCCACCGCACAGCACCGCAAGTCGAGCCACGGCAGGCCAGCAATGCTGGCACACGCGCCGCGACTCTCCCGCACGCTCACCTCCTGCACGCCGCTCTCCTGCGTCCACCTGGCCACCACCTCTCGCCGCTCGAACATGAGACGGTTCACCAGCGCGTTGAGCTTGTTCTCGTGCCGCTGCGCCGCCTTGTTGCGCTGGAACAGCTGCGAGACGGCGCGCTCCGCGTCCTGCCGCTCCTCGCATTCGCGCACCAGGCGGGCCAGCTCCTGCCGCAGCGCGCCGAGCTCCGCCGACAGCCGCGCCTCCTGCGACCAGCGCAACAGCTGCCAGGTCGGCCTGGGTGCTCCCGACCGGTTGCATTCCCAGGACTCCACACCTGGAAGGCCGCACCCGCACCTGGAGCTTGTGTTGATTGTAGGGCCACTGCAGCACGCCGCTGGCCGCCTCCCTCGCTCGCTGCAGCTCCCGCTCCGCCTGCTCAATGGTCAGCAGCTTCTCCTCGGTGGACACAAACTTGTCCACGTGTGCCTGCAGGCGGACCAGTGCCATATTGCGGCGGGGGCACGACAAGGCCGGGCATGAGCAACCACATTGCCCAGTGCACCCGGCAAGAGTTGAGGTGGTCCCCACCCATATGGCCTGAGATGGGAGGGCGAAAGGGAGGGAGGCAGGGTGCACGCTCACCTGGTGGCGCTGCCGTAAGAGCACTGCCGACGCGCTGCTGCCTGCCAGCGCCTGCTGGTGCTGCTGACCGCGGACCTGCTGACTTGACTCGGCGCCACCTTGCTGGAGGGACCTTGTGCCTTTGTGCACCATCTGCGTGGGGGAGTTTGGATACCGCAGGGGCATGTCAGCGTGTGAGGAGGCTTCAAGCCCATTGGGGAACACGGCGACTGCTTCCAATTTGTAATATGATTTGCTCGCGTTGCCACATAGCCCGTCGCACCTCTGTGATCAGGGCTAAGAGTGTGCTGGGCGCCATGCCCATGAGCTGCATGAGCGACGCCTCGAGGTGCTGCGCTGAGCGTGACATGGAGATGATGGGCTGCTGGTGCTGCATGGAGGAGGAGGGTGGGGAGGGCGACGTGCGGCTGCCCAGGGAGTGCTGCCGCCGGTGGCTGAACGTGCTGCCTGCTCCTCCTCCTCCTCCTCCTCCTCCCAGGGCCATGGAGGCGAAGGTGGACGTAGTGGGTGGTCCATCCAGCTCATCGTCTGAAGGCAAGGCAAGCGGAGCACAGGGCAACACAAAGCATGCTGGCATAGTCATCTGGACCCTGCCCTTCCCATCTATCACAGTGTGTGTTCAAGCACCGCCGTGGCTTGACATGTGAACGGGGCCTGCTGCCCGCACCGAGCCAGCGACCAGCACGCCCGCACCTGGCTGCATGGCGAGCCACACGTCCGACTGCGCCACCACCCCTTGCTGCAGCTCAGCGCACAGCTTCTCCAGCAGGGCCACCAGCGGCGCTGCAAGCACGCACGCACACGGTGCCACACCGCGTGCCCACCCCAGTGTGCGGTCAGCGGGCAGCTCGAGGCAATGCACACTGCCGGTGGGCACTGTTGCACCTGGCGTACGTAGCGCTCACGTGATGGCTTGGCGGCAGCGGCCCGCGCACGCGCCAGCTGACTGAGCTGCTGCAGGGAGGCGGCATGCTGCTCCAGCAGCGGGAGAAGCTGCGCGTGCCGCTCCTGTGCTGCCGTCAGCATGAGGAGCTGCACGGCACCGGCAGCGCAGAGTGCACGGGCAGCAGCACGCAGCTTGTGTCCAGGCCAGTGGCGTAGTGGCGAGTGGCAGGTTGCGGACCGTGGGCGGGCAACCCTTGGCAACGTCGCCAGATTCGCACCTGGGCTTGGCTGCCTTCCAGCTGCTGCTGCATGCGTGCCACCTGTGCCTCGGCTGTGGTGACCTCGGCTGCGCGGCTGGCGATGCGTTCCTGCAGGTGTGTGGGGCGTGCACGCAGTCAAGCGCTCGTCGTCGAGCGCGGGGCGCCACTGCCAAAGCTACTGGGCGCTTACCTGTTGCGTGCGCAGCAGCTCTTTGAGCCGGGCATTGCGTGCCTGCTGTTCCTGCAGCTGCGCCTGCACGTCCTCCTCCTCCTGCTCCTCGGTGCCCGCTGGTGCGCTCGACTCCGCCTCGCGTTTGAACTGCTGCACCACGGACTGCCAGAACGGCCTGGTCTCCTCCGTAAGGAACGGCTTGAGGCCCTGGCGCGTCAGGACCGGCCTGGCGCTGCTCGCGCTGCGAGGCGCACTCTTCCCGGCGGGCTGTCCGAAGCCAAGCTGCCGCAACCACGACAGCACTTCGCCCGCCTCCATTGCGTGGCCAATGTGCCTGTCCTTGGGCTCGCTGGGGGATCGTGCGCGCTGCTCCAGGGAGGTCCAAGGTGTGGGGCTTAGCAGGGCAGCTCCATGTGTGCAGGAGCACAGGACGCAGAGCAAACGCCGGCACAGGGCGGCAACGCAAGATGCTGCACCGTGCATCAGTGAGCAACTCAGGGGCCAGCGGCACGCCGCTGCTCACCCCCTCCCGGCCGCAGATCCTCCCTGCCCGCGCGCAGCCCAGCAATGCACGACGGCATGCCATCATCATCACCATGGCGGTGCTCGTAACAATAGCCCTGGCCCTAGTCGCGCTGGTGGGAGGGCTACGGGGCTCAGACGCAGGCCCAGGTGCGCGACGCGCTCGGCCGCATTCTCGGCCCCGCTCGCCCCAGTGCCTGGCCATCTCCTCGCCTCCAACCCACAGCCGGTCGTGAGAAGCGACGCCTCAGCCAGCATGCCGCGCCGCACGCATTCCCAAGGAGGTCTGAGCACGTGCCCCGCAGGCGGAGGCGCCAAGGCAAAAGCAGCGGGCGAGGACGCGCCGCCGTGGGTGGCGGCCCTGCAGCCCAAGCCAGAGCTCATGCCAGCGTCCTACCCCCTTAGCCAGCTACGCAAGGGCGCGGCGCTGATGAACCCAGAGCTCATGCAGCACGCGCCCACAGACAGCACGACGTACAACACCTCGTTCAAGTCACCGTGCTGGACGGACGCACAGGGGCAGTTCAAGTGAGCCTCGCAACGCTAACCGGGCATGCCTTGCCTCCTACCGGCCACTGTGGCTGCGTGTGATGTGCGAGCAGCACACGCAGCCAGAGTGGCGGGAGCGCCGCACGGAGAGGCTGTGTCGCTGCCGTGCCTCACACCTGCCCACACGTTGCAGGTGCCTTCCCTACCTTGTGCTCATGGGGGGTTTCCACAGCGGGTCTGGCGGGATAGCGCACGCCTTGGGCCACCACCCAGACATCGTCATGACGGCCTCGTCAGGATCGCAGTTCTGGGCAGAGGTGTGGGCTTATCGGGAGGGCATGCTGGTGGCTGTGCTTGAGGAGCACAGGAGCCTTGACCAGGATTTTGGTCCCCTTTGGTCGTGCATGCCTTGTGAGCTGCGCGGCCGCTGCACCTCTTCCTGCCATGGCTCGCCCCACTGCTGCAGGACGGCAAATCCATGACAGAGTACCTCAAGGGTCACGAGGGTGGGCTGCACAAGCTGCTGGCCAGGCCCAACAGCAGCGTGCTGGTGGAGGCATCGCAGTCGACCTTTGCCTTCTACGCGTCAGCGGGCATGAAGGCACACATGTGCGTTTGAGGGGCAAATGCAGTGGTGGTTGCATTTCTTGCGAACAGGTGCCCAGCAGTTCACAAACATCAGGTTGGCAGGCAAGCATGCGCCGTGCGCTTGGTCTGCGCAGGCGGTTTGTGAGCGCCATGCGCACGTGCTACACCAACTGCACCAAGACGTTCCAGAGGGGAGAGGACATTGAGGCGTGCATGCAGGCCTCGTGCTTCAGGGTGGCCATGGAGGAAGACAGAAAGGTGCGGGGGGCCACACTCAGCCTCGTGAGCCATTGCTGCCTTGCTTTCCATTCCTAGCCCGCACCTTCACACATCAGTGTGTGCGATCCCGTTGCTCACGTGGACCTCGCCCCATGCCACCGCTCACCGCTCACCTGCAGGCGTCTGATGAGGCAGGGCTGGACTACCGGCTCGACCAGCACACGCCCATGCTCATGCGGGCCGTCTACGGCGACAAGGTCCCGCGCCTGGTGGCGCTGGTGAGGGATCCTGTGGAGCGCATGCACTCAGCCTTCTGGGGGTATCCACACTACCAAGGTGCGCACCAGTGTTGGGGCTGGGGGGGACGTGCGGCCATGCTGTGGCCATGGCGTGCCCGCCAGCCCGCAGCACCAGCACGCTGCCCCACCACCAACCAGCAGGCTGCCCCACCAACACGTGAAGTGCATGCACATGGCACTGCCAGCGTGTTCGCTCCCTCAAACAGCCTGGACAGAGTCCTACAATTCGCTGGATGAGCGTTGCTACGACGTGTTCTGCACGCAGGCAAGTACGGGGTCCACCTTCCTCACAACGCAGCCCTGTGCTTGACTAAATGCATGCGCAGGCAAGTACGGTTCCACGGCCGAGGGCTTCCTGCAGTTTGTGCGCGACTCCATCGGCTCCATGCGCAACTGCACCTCGGACTACGACCCGCTGCGCTGTGCCCTCGTGTACGAAACCCTGGGCATTCGCGAGGAGAAGACATTCTACCACTGCGACCAGCTGCTCAGAGGTGAGGGCTGCGCTGCCTGCGCGGGCAGCCTCCAGGTTGTTCTTTTTGCGGGTGGGGCACACGGCGTGGACTGGGTGATGGTATGATATACGGCGTGAGGCAGAAGTCTGGGCTGCAAGGCGCGCTCAGCGCTGTGTGTACGTATGCTTTGCGACCACGTGTGGTGTGCCGCCACCGTCCCCTGCGCAGGCGTCTACTCTGTGTACGTCGAGGTGCTCCTGCGCTTCTTCCCCCCGGAATCGCTGCTGCTCCTGCGCAGCGAGGAGGTGTTTGACGACTTCCCGGGCGCCGTGGTGAGGGTGGCGGAGCACGCCGGCCTGGCGCCCGTCACCCTGAAGCAGGCCAAGGCATGGTCGGAGAAATGGACCATCCCCAGGTGCGGGAGTTTGGGTGTGCGGTGCTAGCAGGGTTATGGGGTGCAGCGCTGGGTGCAGCGCTGGGTGCTGCAGGTGAGCACATTGTGGGTGCGGTGTTGTTGTTGCTTGCCATGATCATCACCCCTGCGGCGCTAGGCACCCCCCACACGTTGGCAACCCAGCACTTGCCCAGGGCGAACTTGCGTTGCGTGCAGGCACGTCAAGGGCAGGCAGATGCTGCCCGAGGCGCGACAGCTCTTGCACGAGTTCTACGCGCCGTATAACAGGGTGAGGGATGGGTGAAAGGTGTAGAGTCCTGTGCTCCGCCGGTGTCCCGCACCGCTCACGCGTGCGGTCACATGGTTGCCTGCTCCGCCACGCGCACCGCAGAGGCTAGCCGCGTTGCTCAACCGGCCAGAGTTCGTGACGGAGTGGACCGATAAGCAGGAGGCGCTGCTCAAGCAGCAGGCAGCCAACGCCACGTCCGGGCCCGCATGATGACCGCGTGTGAAACAAGACAATCTCAGATTCTGCAGTGCAGTGCAAGCAGACCCACGTAGAAAGCACATCCCGCAGACAGTGTGTGAGCTGGAGCCGCACTGAAGGAGCCTTGAAGGCGGAGGAGGGGGGCCAGAGCGGTCCGGAGCCGCACGACCAGGAGGCCTTGTCGTCAGCGAGGATGCGTCCCTGGCTGAGCGCAGTGGCGCTGCTGGTCGCGCTCTCGCTCGCGACTGGCGCCCTTGGCGCGCAGTGGTTCCGCCCCAGTGGCTGCACCCAGGAGTGCGACGCTGAGCACCTCTGCACCAGCGACATCTGCTTCCAAGCCTGGGACTCCTGCCCTGACAACCACATCGAGACCACGTGCGCTGGGTCGCGTCGGGGCGGGAGGATGCGCACCTTCCGCACCCCTCCTCTCTCGCACAGCGCCGCATGAGCCGTGGCCTGCCAGCACAGCTCCACCTGCAGCCCTAGCAGCAGCGGCTGAAGTCCCGATAGGGGGGCCACTGGACTCCCGCATCTCCGCGTGCGTGGATTCTGGGGAGCCAGCCTTTGGCAAACGCAAGGTCGCGTGCGGCATGTTGCGTGCAATGCCGCAGGCGGGAGAACAAGCCAGACATGTCCGACTGCCACGAGAACGAGTGTGCCTGGGGCGGCTGCGACGCCGGTTGGGCCCAGGTGTCGAGCAAGACGTGCACAGACCTGTCCAAGCACTGCCTGGTGTGCCAGCAGGAGACGTGCTGCAGGGTGCGGCCAGCGCTGCTCTGCTGCAGGCGCCTCAACTGCACGCTGGACCTGGCAGGTGCGGGCGGGACGTGCTGCCGCTTACCGGGGACGCACGCAGACACTGCCGCTCACCGCGGACGCATGCAGCCACACACAGGCACAGGCAGACACAGGGTGGGAAGGACGTGGCACGTGCAGCAATGGCCGAGCCTTGGTAGAGCGAGTGGCAGGGCGCTTGCCTTGCTGGCGAACACGAATGCGTGTGCGTGTGCCGGTGCCCGCGTGCAGACTGCCAGGTGCCGCAGCAGGCAGCCCTTGGCTTCAACAGCAGCAGCTCGTCATCAATATACAACACTTCGATCTCGTCGGGTGGCATGGCGCAGTTCCCCTACTACGCCCACAGCAACGTGAGTGAAGCTGGGTGGGTGTGCGTGGGGCACAGCTGAGAGCCGTGCAGGCCATGGTGCCTGTGTGCTACGGTGCACCAGACGCAACATGTGCAAACACTCACTGACTCACCCACCCGACCACCCACATGACGTCGCAGGTGTCGTACGGTTCAAGCTGTGAGGCTGAGCGCCTGTGGGGCGTGTGCGCGTGCGCCGACGGCCAGGCCGTGCCAGGGTGCCTTGTCAACGACTCGTCAACCTGGCTCAGGCTGGGAAGCGCCGTGCAGGTAAAAAACAAACACCAGACCGCTTGCAGTGGGGAAGCCGCCATGCGAGTACCATCAACACGCAAAGGCAGGTGATAGGGCCGGCACTAGAGGTGCTACAGTACACACATCACTCGTGTCGCATTGTACAGGTCCAGCTCCTCAGGGGAGGGGCCCATCTCGGCTTAATATGCAGTTCAGGAGCTCCAGCAGTGTCCACTAAGTGCTGGCCAGAGTTGCATTGCATTGGATATGACAGAGAGGTATTATCACGACCACCCTCGCGTGTAGGGCGAGACGCTGCCAGGCAACCTGAGCCTCACCTGTGCCGTTCTACCGCCCGAAGCCTCTCCCGCGTCGGCGCCCAGCGGAGGAGGAGGCGCCACGCCGCAGCCGCAGGAGCAGGCAGCGACTGGCGGTGGCGGCGGGGCCGGCGGGGGGTCGGGAGGGAGTGGCAAGGGCCATCTCTCAGGTGGGTTAGGTGCTGGCGCATGCAGTGTGCTGGCTGATTGGCTTCACAATGCAGCCCTGGTGGTGGCGGCACACGCGCAGGTCGCACGATCACATTGCATGGCGTTCATGACA
>QAXK01004890.1:0-11365 GCA_004335735.1 Chlorella sp. KRBP | reverse complement strand
TTTGAGATTGAGAATGGTTTTGCCCCATGAGCCAGTTGGCTCCTTCCATGGGCGCTGGGTTTTTACCGGGCCATGTCAGTGAAGTGAAGTGAAGTGAAATGAATTGTGCCATCAATTATTGTGCCATGCCTGGAGGTTTGTGGGGCTACCTGCTGCAGTTGGACTGATCTGGAAGTCAGACTGAATTTGTTTGTCTCCGCTGCTGCTGCTGCTGCTTGATGCATCTGCAGGCAATGCATGCCCTGCTCCAGCCACAGGCCCCAGCAATGGTGCCATCAACTGCAACGGCCTGACGTCAATCCCAAGCGGGGGTTCTTGTTCGGTGGCCTGCAATGACGGCTACACACCTTCAAGCTCCAGCGTGACCTGCACAGCTGGCAAGTTGTCAACGGCTACATGCAACGGTGAGACACCTCAACACCGGGACACCAGCTGGCCACGCCTTCCTGGCTCCTGCGCCACTACTACACCTGCCGTAGACACTGCGACACTGGCGTCGCATTTTGTATGCTACAAGACAGCACGTCAACCATTGGCACAGTCCTCTGTCACACACTGCGGCCTTGTACTGCACATCATGCAGCCGCCTGGTTCACCATGGGTCGGCGACTCTGGTGAATGCCATTGACATGCACCGCATGCAGCGACACGCGTGCATCTGCTGCTGGTGTTGTGGTTGCTGCTGCAGGGCCGTTCACAGCGGTCAGCACGCTGCGTGTCGGAGGGGACTCGCTGTGCTTAACGGTGGCCGGCAACATCGGGTATGGGAGCTTATTTGTTTTTCGGAGCTGCACCGGCTCCAGGGACCAGCCATGGAATCAGGCGTTTGTGTCGGACGTCGCCCCCAACCGCCTGCGCATCCGGACAGCAGCCATCACTGGCACCGCTTTCTGCTTGGATGTGAATGGTGCGGGTACGGCACCCGGCACCTATGTTATCGCATGGGAATGCCACACGGGCCCCAACCAGCAGTGGACGCAGGATGCGCAGGGCCGCTTGAGGCCCGGGCATGCGCCAGGCATGTGCATGGACACCGTCTACAGCAATTTCCAAGCTGGCACATGGTTTGTCATCAATCCATGTTCTAGCGCACCGTCTCAGGTATTCACCCCATACGCAATCTAGGCACTACGTAGTGCCGTATACGGCACTGGCAAGGCAGTCAGGGTCACTAGCGGTACGGTGTGGGGCCCATGTGCGGCACCCATGCGGCACGGTGGGGCACCCTTGTTGAGGCCCTTTACACGCCCTTGCGAACGGTTGTTTTGCATCCCGTTGTCAGCGACATGGCACTCTCTAGGTCGAGGTCATGGTTGAGGACACATTATGTGGACGGCGTTTGGCATGCCTTGGTCGGCAACCACTGGCATGGCATTTGGACAATTGAGTCTACATTGGCCTTGTAGACCCTGCACCTCAGATGGCTTGCAGGCTGCTGCCGAAGCTTGAGTCACAGCCTGCAAATGTGCTTGCTTCAGTTGGTTTGCCAGCGATGCGGACAATAGCCTGAAAGGCTCATGCATTGCAAGGAGTGGTCACATTGTGGCATGGCATGGTGCCGGTGTCACAGCACGGTGCTGCCAGCCCTGCTGAGGCACAAGGGACACGAGGGCTCCACTGGGGTCAACTGTGCCACCTGCACCCCACCTGCACCCCATGCATGTGTACAGAGTCCTGTGCGTCAGCAATGTTGTTGCGCATGCGCCAGGCATGTCACGAGGCCAGTGAGTGCCTCACGGAGACGCAGCATGCTAGACGGCCCTGTGGTGTTGTCTGCATGATGATGATGATGATGATGATGATGATGATGATGATGATGATGATGATGATGATGATGCCGAGCGGCCCCGGCTTGCAAGCGCTTGCATTTGGTCACCGGTGGAGTCAACGCATGAATGCGGGTATGCCATGCCAGGCTTTGCACTTGAAATACCAGACGCTGTGTGTTGTGCACCATGTGGCTCCGGGTGGCTTTTCCAAAGAGACCTGAGCCCAGGGCAGCCTTTCCGGCAAGGGATCCCTGTCTATGATGACCCAGGTGTTGCCGCAGTCTCGGTACCAATGGAGACACGGGGGCTAGGCATTGCGTTGTTTATGCTGCAAATCCATACTGATTGTAGAGCCACACACTGCCACGGTGCGCTGTGCTGGCCTGCAGGCCTTGTTGATGTATCATGCTTATCATATCATAATTATCATATCATGCTTCTCATATCATGCTTATCATATGTACTACGTTCATGGCATTCGTGCTGTTTAGTAAAATCTGCTACCAGGGGCGGCCCCTGCAGCTGTCCTCAATTCGATTACTGCTACATGGAGCAGGCAGGACGTGGGCGTCATGCCTTAGTGGTGAGCTGTAGTGACTGTGCCAGTTTGGCTTATGGGATCATGTCAATGTGGCAGGGTTCCCGAAACTTTCATGGCATTTGTCTTGAGACGTCTGTCGACAGTAAGCTTATCAATTGATGCTTTTGGCTTTACCGCATGTGCTCAGCATGGAGGCATGGACTGTGGGTGAGCCAACTATGTCTGGAATGTGCTTTGTCATCTCAGGGAACGCCAGCCGCTGAAATGCTTTGCGGAATGATGCGGCCTTGCAGGTGTTCACACGTCAGAGCGGCTGTGTGTGGGTGCCTTAGTAAGGCACCCACATGTAGTACATGTTTGGGCGTATGCCATGCCCATGTGTGTTTGTTGGGTATGTGTTAAATGTGCTGACTGTTGAGATGCTGCATTAAAATGTCCAAAAGTTCGAACGTGCTGCTCTATGTCACACATGCTCACCTCCTGGATTGGCTTTGTGCATGCTGCATGGACTTGGCGTTGTTGCTATGCTGCAAACTGTTTGCTTGCCACCAGTATGGTTCAGGGGATCTTGGTAGCACAACGCTCCGAGATCTCAAAACGCTGGCAGCAAACTGCTGGCCTGCATTCGGTGTGTGCGCGCTGTGTTTGAGTGCTGCTGTAGCCAAGCTTTCCGACAGCTTCAGTCCGCAGCAACACGACTGGGAGTCCCAGTCGATTGTGCGTGTGCTGCCTGCGGATCACTTCGTGCCAGCCTGGCCTTCCATGCTCAATGAGGGGCAGCTCGCATTGCGTCCAGTGCAGTATGCATCCTTTGGTGCACCCTGTTCTTGAAACTCAGCTGCCGCTTTCGTGCGCTGCACGTTTGCTGCGCAGGGGCAGGTGCACGCGTGTTGCCCCTGGCATGTTGCGGCACTGCGCAGGCTAGGTGGTAGTCTCATCTCTTATGAGACCGTCTCTGGGTCTGTGCACTGCAGGCTGAAACCTGAACCACCTGAGTCAGGTGGTTTCCTGGTCGCCCGATCAGGTGCCTGTGCTAGGGAAACCCTTCTTGCCACAGTGCCCGTGGTCGCCCTAGGCACTACCTGATAATCAGGGGCTGCATGATTCGAATCATGCAGCATGATGTTGAATTCAACATCAGGTCACCTGTGACATTGTAAGTGCAGGTTTCAGCAGCAGTAGGGGGTTGGGCTCGGTAGGGTTTTGGCATGTGGGGACTGAGGCAGAGACGTGCTTGCACAGGCCGGTCGACACGTGTCGTCTAGCGTCTAGCACGAGGCCGTGTCATAACTTGCAGTGCCGGTGGCGACTGTGACTTGTTGAGTTGTCGCGTTGGCTGTATGTGCATCTGCGCCTTGCGCACATGATGCATTCTTTCATAGTGTGGTGTGCTGTCAAGCTGTGTCAGCACGCACACTGCATTTCAGCATACATGCCAGGTGCAGATCTGTGCATGGATCCCAGGATCCGGATAGTTTTGACTATGTAAGAAGCTGTCCTCCTTGCAGTCTCTTCGGAAACCAATGAATTGTATCAAGAAAAGCGGCTTTTGTCTCCTTGCTCTTCTCACATGTCGTTCAACAAATATTGAAACTGCGATCTTGACAAAGTACCTGTACACACCTTGTCTGACGAAGTTCCCCACCAGTTTTGCTCAATGGCTTTGTCTCACTAGCAAGACAGCTACTGCGCCTGTCCCCTGCACCAGTGCAGATCGTCGTTGTGCTCAGACAGCAGTGCTGTCTGACCTGCAGTTCCAGCACACAGTGTGAGCATGTTGATGGGTCTGCTCGTCAATGAGTCTGAGCCAGAAAACGCACAACTTCCAGACTGGCTCCTACAGCTGCCAGACACAGCACTGCTCAAGGTGCTGCAGCAGCTGGATGTATGCACCCTCGCCTGCACTGCAGTGACCTGCAGCAGTCTCAGGCATGCGATACCAGCCAGTATGATCCAGCTTGCAGTGCGCATGGGAGAGCATGCAAGCGATGAGGCTTGTGCGAGCTTTGACCTCTGGTTCATGCGGCACAGCACCGCCCTTACCAGCCTTACACACCTCAGCATGGACTTCGGCACTGCTGGCGTGCCTGCCAACAGCGCAACATGGCAATGCTTGCCGTGCCCTCAGCTGCGCCAGCTGCAGCTAACAGGCGTGAAGGTGCAGCTTGAGCCTGCAGCTGGCAGCCCTGGTGTGCTGCAGCACTGCAGCGGCCTGACAACACTGGACCTACAGCAGTGCGAGATACAGGATGGCCAGGCAGCCTTTGCAGCTGTTGCAGCATTGCCAAAGCTTCAGCACCTCGCAATTCAGGCAAGTGATGACGAGGAGCACCTCTTCCTGCTGCCAGTGCTGCAGCAGTTGTCAGGTCTCACATACCTCAGCCTCGACTATTGGGGTGTGCGTGCGGCTGTGAGCAGGCCCCATGATGATTTATGCTGGCATGCTTTATCAGAGCAGCTTGACGAGCAGCGCCCTTTGTCAGCATTAGTCAACCTGCAGCACCTGCGGTGGCTCTGTCCTGGCAAACAAGTACCCTTTGAAGGAGTCCCGGGCGGCCTGCCTTGTGAGCTGGCCAAGCTGACTTGCCTGAATGCCAGCTACGGAAACTGGTTCACAGCACAAGACCAGCTGCAGCACCTCAGCAGCATGACAGCACTGCGGGACCTACGCATCCACATCAACAGCAGCTGACCACGAGTCTGGCAGAGAGACAACTTTGTAGGCCCGGAGCTGCTGTCAGGCCGCAGCAGCCTGCGGCTCAGGTGCTTACTTTGTGAGGATGTCAGCACCAGCAGCACCAGCACATGGGCGTCCCGCCTGCCAGCCCTGCAAAGGCTCAGCTTGAGCAACTTTGGTGTGCAGCCCACGGTTCTTGCAGCCCTCACGCAGCTGCGGGCGCTGCACTTGGCTTTCAAAGACCCTCCTGCAGCAGGCCATGACTTGCTTGTCGCGGTGTCTGAGCTGCAGCTGCTGACAGCGCTTCATGTGCAGCTGCACTACACGACCACAGACGTGGATACAGGAGCCCCAATCACTGCGGCAGCAGCGGATGGAGAGCCGTCACTTCTCTCAGCAGCAGCCCTCACAGCCAGCACCAACCTGTGCTCCCTGCGGCTGGGCCTACATGAGCATTGGGAGGACCCTCGCTGCTGGGCCCTGTTTACACCCGGCACCATGTACCCACACCTGCGCCACATCGACCTGCACTACAGGGACCAGCCATATGACATCGAGTGGACTGGTGTTGTGCTGCTCAGCGAGCAGCAGCTGTCGCAGCTGTGCAGCTGTTGCCCCGCTGTGGAGCGCCTGGCGTTTGTGCCTCTTGAGCCTCCCTCACCCACAGCCTTCCAGCCCCTGCTGCAGCTGTCAGCACTCACTCAGCTGAGAGTCGAGTGCCTGAGGATGCCCCAGCTGGCAGACCCTGCTTTGCTGCAGCTCACAGCACTAACAAACTTGAGGCAGCTGCAGCTCAGCACCTTGCGAGACCAAGGTGGATTGCAGTCACATGGCAGCTGACTCGCTGGCACTGTGCAACAAGGTGAGCACTACCAGCAGAGCGCACGGCCATGGCTCTCCACCCTGATAGTCAATGCACCTGATGACGGCATGTTGCAGGGATTGGGTTGTGTTGCAGCGAGCCTTCAGACTCTGTGTGGGCTGGGTGTGCAGCTGCCATGCAGGCTGCTCACTGTCATCCTGTCCAGCTGCATGTGCTAGGTGCTGTGTGGACATCAGCAGCCAGCCAATATTCCGTATGATGAACCTTTTGCAGCATATGCGGGAACAAGCAGCCCAACCAGGTTGACAGCCTGTGAAGCAATCTGCCCTGTCAGGGTCTTGTCACCATCCCGTCATCGTCTTTTCTCTTGGTCTGCAGGCACGCTGGTGCAACCCCTTTGACGTGTGGCAGCAGCTGCTGCGCCACTTATTGTGCGATGCAACCTGCCGCCAAGCACTGCTCAGCCGCAGCCCTGCAGCTGCGGCAGCACCTGCTGAGGTCATGCTGGCGCAGCTTGCAGCCGCACTTGCAGAGGAGCTAGCAGCGGGCCTGTCTATCTGACATGCTGCAGTTGTGACACACAGGCAGGCACAGCGGCACAGCTGGCCAATCCACTTTCAGCATGTACATGTGGTATGTGGCTGGCAGCCACGTTGGGAGGCACTCCCACAGTGTCGGCCTCGGGAGCTTCTGCAAATGGCAGCACAGCAGCTTGCAGCAGGCGGACAAACAGCGGATGCTGCCTTGTGGTTGTCCTGGTGTGGTGCCAGTTTTTGCTGGCCCAGGGTTTAGGGTATGTCTGGCAGCGGCACTGGATGGCAGCCATTCTCACGGTGCCGATTTGAGTTGCTCCTGGCAAGAGTCATTGGATCGCATATGCTAGCACAAGGGTGTTGTTTCCACGGTAATACTGGGGGACGGCCAAGAAGTATGTCAGGCAGGGGGCCGCTGCCTGGTCATCTGGAATGTGACACTTGGTGCCAACTTGCGAACGGTGGCTGCCACCGATGGCCAGCCATGCAACCTGTCTGAACTTCAAGATGAAGTATGAGACAAACAGAAGCCGTGTGACTAAGTTTTGGAACGGAGTTGCAGCTTGGAGCTTAGCCATGCAGCCCCCATATGGGCATGCATGTATACTGCCCTTGTACAGCTCGAACATGAAGAGGGCTTGCAGAGCTTGCATTCTTTGTGTGCAGTCGGCTTGGCAGACTGCAAGAGCCATGTCGGCTGTTGCAGTGGCTTCTGAGCATGCATGTCATTTGCCAAGCAATTCTGAATGACGCTTAGCAGTCACTCCCAGTCACTCCCAGCCGCCACAGCCTGGCTTGACCCTTGGGTGTGCATTTTGTTTGAACATTCTTCACATCAGCGTGCAGTGCTGGCTGGTCTGTAGGCACGGTGGGTTTGCAAGCTACAAGGATGGGGTTTCAATCTACAAAGCTGTGAATGTATACAGCACGTGCTGCTGCCATGGTGGGGTTGCAAACTACAAAGCTGTGGGAATCCCCAGACCCGCTACTTGCCAACAGCAGCAGCCAGCTGCTCAAGCAGAGTGCTTGATCGCGGTTGTCCAAACTTGATGTGCTTGGTGTACGCTGTGCAAGCACGCATGTATGCATTTCAGCATTCATGCCAGGTGCACCTGTGCATGGGTCCTGGATCACCTAGGTGGTGTGGATGACTCGATAGCCATCCTTTCTTTGGAATTCAGTGCTTGATCTAGTTGATGTTAAAATGAAAAAGCTGCTGATGTTGCCTTGTCTGCTGGAGAGCACACTGCGTTCCTTGGCCGTTGGTCAGCCGCTCCACATTCAAACTGCGTTGAATGATTGCCGTCACACGGCATGTTGCCGTGTCATAACAAGACGACCACATGTGCGTGTGCCAGAGGACGTAATGCGTCACCTTAAGCTCCATTGCCTTACACTCACAACATACCACGGTGGGCCTGTCTCTGGAACAGTGCAGATCACCTCAGCACTGCTGTCTGTTCTGCCACCCCAGCGCACATTTCAAGCACGTCGGCCGTGATGTTCAGCAAGATTTCAATCAGCACGGATGCAAACACATTCAAGCGTCCTACAGACTGGCTCTTGCAGCTGCCAGATGCAGCACTGCTCCGTGCGCTGCAGCAGCTGGACCAACGCAGCCTCGCCTGCGCTGCAGTGACCTGCAGCCAGCTCAGGCATGCCGCACCAGCCAGCATGAGTCAGATCTCAATGCGCCTGGGAGACGTCAAACATGCAGAGGCTTCTGTGAGCTTTGGCTTCTGGTTTGCCCGGCACTGCACCGTCTTGACTGCCCTCACACACCTCAGCCTAGACTTCTGCACGCATGCCAGCCCGACACTGCCATGCTTGCCATGCCCTCAGCTGCGCCAGCTGCGACTGAAAGGCGTGAAAGTGCAGCTGGAGCCTGCAGCTGGCAGCTCTGGTGTGCTG
Organism: Chlorella sp. KRBP; assembly: GCA_004335735.1. Lineage (NCBI taxonomy): Eukaryota > Viridiplantae > Chlorophyta > Trebouxiophyceae > Chlorellales > Chlorellaceae > Chlorella > Chlorella sp. KRBP. The sequence continues at coordinate 3,111 of QAXK01004890.1, read as the reverse complement.
CAGCACTGCAGCGGCCTGACAGCGCTGGACCTACAGGATTGCGAGATACAGGATGGCCAGGCAGCCTTCGCAGCCGTTGCAGCATTGTCAGAGCTTCAGCACCTCGCAATCGACATCCCGGATAGGAACGCCAAGCCATACCTCTTCTTGCTGCCAGTGCTGCAGCAGTTGTCGAGGCTCACATGCCTGAGCCTTGACTTTTGGTCGGTGTATTATGCAAAGGGCAGCACTGAGACCTGGCAGGAGCTGTCAGAGCAGTTCAAGCAGCAGAGCCTGCTGTCAGCTTTGGTCAACCTGCAACACTTGCGGTGGGTTAGTTCCGGGGTTGGGACTTTTGATGATGGAGTGCTTTTCGATGGCATACCTTGTGGGCTGCCCTCTCAGCTGGCCAAGCTGACATGCCTGGATATCATCTTCCACGATCTCTCCACAGTCAGCAGCCAGCTGCAGCAGCTCAGCACCTTGACGGCACTGCAGGACGTGACCATTCATAGTACCTGCGGCGCCCAGGCGGGCGACTGTTCAAGCATTGAGCAGCTCTCGCAGCTAAGCAGCCTGCAGCTCAAAAACATCGACCTGAAGACCAGCAGCATCAGCACACGCACATGGGCTCCACGCCTGGCAGCACTGCAGCGGCTCAGCTTGATTGATTGTGAAGTGCAGCCGGCAGCTCTTGCAGCGCTCACGCAGCTGCGGGCGCTGCACGTGGCTTACCCAGACACGTGCACAGCAGGCCACGCCTTGCTTGTCGCACTGTCTGCGCTGCGGCTGCTGACAGAGCTGCAGGTGCAGCTGCAGTACACAACCTCAGACGTGCACACAGATGCCGCCACAGAAGGGGAGGCACCACTCCCCCCGGCAGCAGCCCTCATAGCCAGCACTAACCTGTGCTCCCTGCGGCTGGGCCTACATGATCATTGGGAGGTCCCTCTGCTGGACTGGGCCCTGTTTGCACCTGGCAGCATGTACCCGCACCTTCGCTGCATCGACTTTGCCTACGAAGACGATGGCCCATATGACTTGGCCTGGACGGGCCTTGTGCCGCTCAGCGAGCAGCAGCTGCAACAGCTGTGCAGCAGCTGCCCCGCAGTCGAGCACCTGGCGTTCATGACCCTGGAGGCCCCATCACCCACAGCCTTCCTACCCCTGCTGCAGCTTTCAGCACTCACACAGCTGGGCATCCACAGGGTGCCTCAGCTGGTGGACCCCGCACTGCTGCCGCTCACAGCCCTGACAGCCCTGCAGCAGCTGCAGCTCAGCACCATGGACACCTCGGTAGACAGCTATCACAGGCCAGATGCCACGCTGTCACTGCGCAACAAGGTGAGCACCACAGCACTCTGAAGTCGCGGCTCACCGTGACCTTCCGACATACTCATCTGGAAGAGCAGCAGTGTGCAGTGTGTGATTATATGTTGCATCGAGGCGTCAGGCAGTGTTTTTTTGAGGGGCTTGCAACTCGCATGCAGGCTGTTCCATGCGAGTTGTCCAGGTTCAGGGGCTGTGTGCTGGGGCTCTAGCCTAGCTCTAGCCAATGGCATGTTGCCAAAGTAAGCGGCGCGTTGCAGCATTGGCATGTCCATGCTGTGTGACGGATCCAGTACAGCAACTGGCAAAGTGAATGACCACTAAAAAAGTGCTTGCCAAGCAAGGGACCTCCCTTGGCAGGGTCCTGTCAACATTACGCCATCATGTTGTCTGCAGGCCTGCTGGTCCCAACCATCTGACGTGTGGGTTCAGCTGCTGCGACACCTCCTGCGCGACGCAGTTTGCCGCCAAGCACTGCTCAAGCACAGCCCTGCAGCGGTAGCATCACCTGCTGGGCTCATGCTGGCGCAGCTTGCAGCCACACTAGCAGAGGAGCTAGCAGCGGCCTCGGCCAGCTAACAGGTTGTGAATGTCAAGTTTGGGCGGGAGGTTGTTGCAAGTGGATACTGTGCAGCAAGGCAGTAACAGGCAACACAGCTGTGCATCAAGACAGCTGTGCATCTATAAATGTGTGGCCAGCTGTCAGCATGTGGCATGTTGGGTGCGGCAGGCGCGGGAGTGTTGGGTGCGTAGTGTAGTGGGGCTGGTCGTGGGACCACTGTCCACATACTGGCCTGGAATACCCATGAGCCGGTTGGCTCCTACCGTGGGTGCGTTGTTGAGCCGAGCCTTGTAAGTAAGTAAATAGTGCTTGGCGGGTCATATGTGATGGTACTGAGGGACAGCTGCAAGTTTGTCGGGATGAGGGGAGTTATCTGTGTGTCAGGAAGGAGGCAGTTGATGCCAGTTGGCAAAGAAGTTGTTGTTGCTGGACACCTACTCAGCGGACAGATCTGTGAGTGTGCTTTGCTGCTGTCGACCAAGGCACTACAAGAGACAGCGTGGAATGCCAAGTTCACACGTTGCCCAATGTGATCAGAATATCCAAACAAGGGATGCTTGTCTCCTCCACATCAGGGACTGAGAGTGACAGGACCCTAGGTGACAGTGTGACAACGGTCAAGGGAGCGTGCTTCGCAGACAGTAACAGAGCTGTTCGGCTCTTTTAAGCTGTTTCAGGCGTGTGTACAGGACGTCATCAGCCAAATCTGTTACCTTCGCTGCTCAGCGCGTGATTGCAACACTCAACACACCGCTGTGGGCATGTCAGATCATTGATGTGATGGCTGGTACAATGGACCTTTGCGACCTTGATGAACCCGTTACCTGGCTTCTGCAGCTGCCAGCGCCAGCTTTGACATCTGTGCTGCAGAAGCTGGACCAAAGCAGCCTTGCCTGTGCAGCTGTCACCTGCAGCAAGCTCAGGCATGCTGTACCAGCCAGCATCAGCCACGTCACAGTGCGGTGCAGCACTCCAGACACTATCAGCAGCTTCATCAGCTGGGCAGGGGGGCACAGCAGCAGCCTCAACAGGCTGACCCAGTGCAGCATCATCAACAGTCGCCCCAGCCACCACGAGCCAAACTGGGTCCTGCCCAGCCTCGGCCACCTGCCATGCCCTCAGCGTTACCCCTGTGCCCTGACTGGACGCCGCTAAGTAGTTGCTACACGGACGGAGGCGGCTCGAGCAGCTTGAAGGAGGCTGAGTTGCTGTGTTGGAAAACTGGTGGAGACGAGTGACTG
>QAXK01004887.1:0-10039 GCA_004335735.1 Chlorella sp. KRBP | reverse complement strand
AACGGGGCGGCCCAGCCGCATCAACCAAGGCAGCACGGATCAGCAGCGAGGAAAGATTAGGCACCAGCCCAGGCCAGAGCATGCAGTCACCATGCCACCAAGGGGGGCGTGATTGAAGAAGCTGTGCTGCAGGCCCCAGGCTACTGTTGCGGCGTGCACTGTGAATGGAAGATGGAAATGGAACGCCGGTGAGCGTGATTGAGGAAAGCTGTGCTGCAGGCCCCTGCTACCGCTGCGGCGTGCACGGTGAGGTTAACGCTAACCCTAAGCCTAACCCAACCCAAACCCGTTGCGGCGCGCACGGTGAGGTTTGACGCTAGCCCTGATCTAAAACCCAACCCTCAAACGCAGGTGCCCAACCGTGGGCTGAACTGGCAGAATTCGTCGCATGCATCAACGGGACGGACACCAACGACACTCAGTTGTTGACTCAACCCTAACCCCAACCCTAGCCCTATCCCAACATGTGTGCAGGTGCCCAACACGTGGGACGAGCTGGCTGAGGTCGTCGCACGCATCAACGGGACGGATACCAACGGAGACCGGCAGCCTGACTTTGCGCTCTGCGCCGACACCATTGGGTACTTCAACTTCATATTGTTTACGCAAATCATGGCCTCGGTCACCCAGACCAAAGGTGAGGGGACGCGAATGGATGTTTTAACTTCATCCTGCTTCATGTTCACGCTTTTTCACGGCCTCGGTCACCCAGACCACCACCGCCACCACCACCACCACCACTACTAGTGCCCCAGCACTTGTGACTGCGTGTGCCGCTAATCTCAAATCCGCAGTGGCGTTAGGGTTTGGAAGCGTAGCCTGGGGGCGTGTTGACCCCAATGCTGCTAGCCCACACTCCCGCCCATGCATGCCCGTGCCCTAAGCACCTTGCATCAACCCTAACCCTCACCTCCCGCAGGAACGTCCCAGGGCGTGTTCATCGAGCCGTTGACCCTCCAGCCCCTTACCGACTCGCCCGCCATGGCGTACGCCCTCGCCATGCACCGCAACCTCTCCCAATACGCCGTGGGCGTCACCAACTCGATCTTCACCTCGACGTTCGAGCAGGGCAGGTGAGCGCATGGACGCGTGTGCATAGGGTGTGCGTTAGGGCTTTGGTTAGGGTTAGGGTAGAGCTTTGGCTAGGGTTATGGTTAAGGTTAAGGTTAAGGTTCGAGCAGGGCAGGTGAGTGCAGGGCCAGGGCGTGTGTGCTTAGGGTATGGGTTAGGGCTTTGGGTAGGCGCATGCGCATTCCGTGGTGGGCCTGCAGCGTGGAGCACTTGCGACCATGAACAGCAAAAAAGCAATACAGGCCAGGTGGCTGGGCCTGGGGCCGTGTGGGGCGGTGCTTGAAGCTTTCAAGTTGCAGCTACAACAACAAGCTCACAGCCTAAATCTTGAAGCTAATGCCTAACCCTATTCCTGCTACCACCTACTCTGCTCTCACGCAGGTGTGCCGTGGGGCTGGGCCATGCCGTAGCGTTCAAAAATTCAATTTATTCGCCGCGAGTCAAGGGCAAGGTAAGGGCTTGCGGTTAGGGCTTAGCTCAGGGCTTGAGCCTGTTGCGCGCATGCAGCTACCAGATGCCGTGGCGTCTTCGTATGGCCACATGACGACACCACTCGCCACATGCGGGGAGACAAAGCAACAGGACGTGCGCTACATGAGCAGCATGACTTTAACCCTAACCTCAACCCTAACCTCATGCACTGCAGGTGGGCGTGGCGCCCGTGCCCGGCTCCAAAGTCATCCTGGACCGTCCCTTGTGGAACAACGTCCCCCTGCCCACCTCCACGTCCGCCTCCTCCAACCCCACCTCTGCCGATGGCGCCCCGGGCCCAATGGGCGCGAGTGCGGGAATCGGTGGTGATGGCGGGAGCAGCGGCTACGTGATGAAACCCTGCACAGAGGTGCGTGAGTGCGGGCAGCGGTGGTGGTGATGGCGGGAGCAGCAACTACGTGATGAAACCCTGCACAGAGGTGCGTGAGTGCGGGCAGCGGTGGTGATGATGGCGGGAGCAGCGGCTACGTGATGAAACCCTGCACAGAGGTGCGCGAGGGTTAAACACATTTGAACCATTGCCGCAGCATGGGTTAGTGGAATGGACGCGACATCCTGGCGAAGATCCTGCACCAACCTTTATTTCCCCAAGCGGCCCAAGTCACCCACTCCCAGCACAGACAGTGACGAGCAGGTCCCCTATCAATTGACCCTAGCCCTAACCCTAGCCCTAACCGTCCGGCCGGCCGTACTCATAGCCTTCTACCCAAGCTGCCCAAAAGGGTTGCACCAATCGGTTGCACCAACAAACAATTGTTTGTTGGTTCGTTACTGTTGCCTGTGCAGGCCACGTGCGCTGAGTCAGCCACGCTGCCCAACGGGACCAAGTACTACTTCAACCGAGTCTTTTGCGCCGGATGCGTCATGTTTGCCGGTGCGTTGTTTGGATGGCGCTCATGGGGCTCAAGGTTCGGGGGCGTTTGGTTTGGTTGCATGTTGCCGTCAGCCGAGCATGGCTGCTTGGCATAGCAGGCAGGTCAATGTCAAAGACATGAGACACAGGCGTGCACAAACTGCGCCAAAGGCAGCACCAAAGGCGTGCTTCCCTTGCCTCGTTTTCCCAGCCTTTTGGTTGAAGTTTTCTGTAGTGACAGCGAGTGGGTAAACCTAGCAAAGCTCAAGCTGGAGCCTTTTTCTTTTTGCCTTGTCGCCTTGGCTGGCCACCATTGTGTGACGTCGTGGCGTGGCGTTGTGGCGCAGGTGGCGTGGCGCCCACCGCCCAGCCGTCGTACCAAAGGGTCATGCACGAGTTCTGGAGCACAGCAGCAGGTGAGTCATACTTACTAGCTCGTGTAGCTCGTGCTTCAAGGACGGGCGCTGTGTTTCCGGTGGCTGCTTCCCTCAGAGCTCTGAAATCAAGTCACACTCGTGATGTTTAGTCGTGTTTAGTCGTGTGTAGCAGCGTTGAGAAAATGAACCGAAACGGAACGCCAGGATGCACGCTGAGTGATTTTTTCGTCCGTTCACTATTCCCAACCCTAATCCATGTGACCCGCAGGCCCTAACGCCTCCACCTCGCTCATCGCGCTAAACCCTCTCTCGCCCATCGGGCCCAGCCGCCTCAGCCAACTGGACCCGCTCAAGTGGACGGCGGTGCGCACGCATACCCTAACGCATGCCACTCCTATACCCCTAGCTGTTAGCTTGCTAGGGCCTGGGTAGAGCGAGGGGGAACTCGCAAGGAAGTCGGCTTTCTGTGGCAGCCGCGGGTGATGGACTAAACAAAGCATGTGCATGTTTCATAGGGCAGGGCAGGGCACCCTCGGGGTGGCTTAGGGTCTAGTTAAACCCTAATGCATGTGCATGCGTGCGTACCTCGCTTCCGCAGGTGGGGTATGACGCCAGGGACGTGGGGGAGTGGATCGAGGTTCACAAGTGAGCGCCGTCTCCCTAACCCTAACCGCAACCCGACAGCCTCATCGAGCACGATGATCAAGGGCCATTGCTTTTGAAAAGCCCTAAACCCTAGACCTCAACACGTCCCATGCAGGTACTATCTTGACCTTGGCACGAGGAACCTGGGATTCGACCTACGCACCCCAAGTGCCGGACTGCTCAGGTGAGCACGCTTTCCTAGTTGCTGAAGTAATTCAGGCTAGCATTAGGGTTAAGGTTAAGATGCTGGTTAAGATTAGGGTCCTCGATGCGTGGATGCTTCAGAATTGGCGCATGGCGAGAGCCAGGCGCCATGGAACGGTGGCAAGCCCTCACCTAGCCCTAAGTAGCATGCTTGTTGAGCCCTTGCTGTGCCGACTCGCTGCAACGTGTGCGTAGGGACGTGCTGAACGACGGCGCTTTGGCTGCGGCCTGGAACACCTCGGTCCCCATTGCCACCATCGCCGCCACGACGCACCAACGCATGGTCTCGGTGAGCAGTGCATGCGCACAGGCGCACACACGCTCTAGGGCTGGGGCATGGGACAGGCAAGCCTTACCCTAGCCTTACCCTACCCTTACCTGAGGCCACTTACCTGCGCCTTCGACGCGGATGGCAACACTAGGGCCCTCGCATGCCCCGTGTCTTGCGGGCTCAAATCGCCTCTACCCGTCGTTAGTCCACGCACTAACGCCTGGAAGACGCCAGCAATGCTGCAGAAGGTCGAGGTTGTCCAACCCTAACCCTAACCCTAACCCAGCCTGAGGACGATGGAGGATCGCTTCACAAAAACTGTCACGCACCCTGCCACTCACGCCTCCACACCACAGACACTTAGCCAGGCCATTGCGGCGGTTGCTCTTTGTCTCGCGCTCAAACCCTAACCCTAACCCTCACCCTACCCGCTGCCTCTGACGCTTCCACACCACAGACAATGAGCCAGGCCATCGCGGCGGTTGGAGGACCCTCCACCTTCCAGGTGAGGCAGCTTCCCTATGCCCCAGCGTCGTCCTGATTCACCCAGCCTCGCTGCATGAGCTTGTGTGAAGGCGCACACAAGCTCGTGCGCCTTGCTCGTGTGCACTTGCCCATGCACTGGGGGTGCCCTTGCTCATGCACACAGAGCACACGCTGCAGACAGACAGTTGAAACAGACCTTTGGGGTGCCAGAGATAAAGCATTAAAGCCCTGACCCTGACTCCCTGACTCTAACCCACCGATTTTTGGGGTGCCAGAGAGGCAGGTTAAAGGTTCAAAATGGTTGACTCTGACCCCAAACCCACAGATCTTTGGGGTGCCAAAAGAGGTTTTTTTATTGCGCCCGCTTTTCCGCTACTGTCCCCTTGCAGTCTCTTTACTGGAGGGCGATCAAGTTCACCGCGCCCTTCCCTCCCACCCCTCCGCCCTCGAGCAGCACCCCTTCCCCTCCTCCCGGCGCCGCCACTGCCAGCTCCGCCGCCGGTTCTTCAGGCGTCGCGTTCTGGGTGCGTCTCCTGCATGGGATTACCGCACACTTAGGGGCTAGGATTAGGGCTGGCACGCACAACGACGCACACTGCAGGATGGAGTGGCAGGATGATGGCGTCGCTACTCCTGCCGTGATGAATAACCAATGTGGTGGCGCTGCTGTTCTCAGCCCTCAGAATCGCTCCAGCTGCTACTTCTCAGGCCTCAGACTCACTCCAGCTGCTCTTCTCAGCCCTCAGACTCACTCTAAGCCCTGCACCAATGCCCTGCAATTCTGCATTTCGCAGGTGATCCTGGTGCTTGTCGGCGGCCTGGTGCTGCTGCTGGCAGCGGGCGTGGTCATGTGGCGTGCGCTGCTGCGGCGGGGCGCGAGGGTGCAGCGCAAGGGCGCCCTGGCTGTGCCCCAGGCAGGGCCTCTCACCTCTCTGGTGGTGACAGGTGCGAGTTTGGGGACAACTACGGTCTGACTGCTATTGTTCTCGTAAACAAACGTGGGATGTGGAGTGAGTGGCCAAGTCCAGAACGCATCTGGACCGTCTGCTCCAACAGGGTGTGTGCCCTGGCCACCATTGGGCTTGGCATGTCCTGTGGTGGTTCCGATTGTGCAAGTAGTCTCTCTCTCTCCCTACCGCCTGGCTGCCATTGGGCTTGGCATGTCCTGTGGTGGTTCCATCTATGCAAGGAGCCTCTCTCACCACAAGCAGCTGCCCAGCCCTGCCCTGCCCTGCCCTGCCTGCGCCCTTGACCAACTTGGCTGCAGATGTGGATGGCGCTATACCCTTGACGGAGGCTTACCCTGATGGCTCATGCACACGCCCTGTCTTTTGTTTGGCTGTCGCATGCAGATGTGGAGGGCGCTACACCCTTGACGGAGGCCTACCCTGAACTCATGGATGCCGCCATGGCCCTCCACAACGAAATCCTGCTGGCTTGCGCCAGGCAGCACCAGGGCTACGTGTCTGCGACAGAGGGCGACAGGTGAGCAGAGGCGTGTTTAGGGCTTGCTGTTGTGGTGGTGAGTGTGCGCCAGGCAGCACCAGGGCTATTTCTGCAACAGAGGGCGACAGGTGAGCAGGGGCGTGTTTAGGGCTTGCTGTTGTGGTGGTGAGTGTGCGCCAGGCAGCACCAGGGCTGCAACAACGGGCGACAGGTGAGCAGGATTTCGCCTGTGTATAAACTTTGAGGGCGACGTGACAACCACAGTTGCTGCTGGTGGTGGTGGTGCTGCTGCTGGTGATGGTGCTGCTGGTGGTGCTGCTGCTGTTGGTGTTACGGGCTACCTGCTGCTGCACCAGAGCTCATGCTCAACACAAACTTCTCAGCCAGCAAACAACTGATGTGATGTGTGTGTGTGCCGTGTGTGCTGCCGTGTGCATCGCGCAGCATGATTGTGGCCTTCCACAATCCTACGGACGCCGTGCTCTTCTGCAGCAGTGCCCAGGTGCGGGGGCGGGGGCGGGGGCGGGGGCGGCTGCGGGGGCGGGGGCGGCGGTGCGTGCTGTACACTGCTGAGATGCGTGTCTGATTTCGCCCACTTTCCGCAAGCAGCAGGCATCCCTCAGTCGAGCAGGCGCGGTGCTCATGCATGCTGCGTGCAAGCGCCACGTGTGCACGCAGGCCGCTCTGATCAGTGCCGATTGGGGCGACGTCATGGCATCTATTTACAGGCAAGGGAGCCCACCTGATGATGCACCAGGGAGAGATTCACACGGCCCTGTAGGGCGGTGCTGCCACTGCATGGCAAGGCGTGGTCTAGCCGCAGCCACCAACATGCGTCCTGCAGGCAGGAGTCATGGTGGCAGAAACTGTATTTGTGAGGAAAGGAGGAGCTTGCACGATGCTACCCCATCAACCCGCTCAAAACCCGAAGAGCCGCCCCGGCTGAGTGCATGCAACATACTGTACCATGCCCCTTCCTTCTCTCTTCTGTTCCTTCTTCTTGTTTGCAGGTGCCGGCCGGTGTGGGTGACGCCGCCGCCGTTCGACTTCCTCAGCCCCCAGGTGAGCAAAAGCACCTAGGGTTTGCGCTAGGGTTTGCACTAGGGTAACCGGTGCGTGCGGCGCGGCCTTACGTGGCCCTTTTTTGCTCAGCCCGTAGCTCAGCCCGTAGCTCAGCCCCGTATCTCTGCCCCGTAGCTCAGCCCGTAGCTCAGCCCGTAGCTCAGCCCGTAGCAGAACCTGCAGCCACAAGGCCGCAGTATTTCCCACCAAGCCTGCCCTACAACGTTCCTCTGCCACTCGCACCTGCATGCAAGCTTTTCGTAACGTCATCCTTGTTCCGCTCCCGCCCCTATGCAGGCCACGTCCCACCTCCAGTCCACCGCCAACATGTCCACAACCCACACCCCCAACCTCGCCCTCACCTCCCTCATGCTCTCCCAAACCTCCATCAACCGCTCCCAACTGCTCCAAACCCTACCCGGCGCGCAACAGCAGCAACCGCCCCAACAACTGAACCAAACGCCGCAGTCGCAGCTGCAGCTGCTGCAGCGCAGCCACAGCCGGCCGTCACTCTTCCAGCAGGTCCGCACCTCACTCTTCTCACCCTCGGGGCGGGCCAAATCAGGCTCCCTCCGGGCTACCGCCCGCCATGCCAGCGCCACCGGCGTCATGATGATGGCGGGGCAAGGCAGCAACGGCCAACTGCTCCAACTGCTCCCGACCACCACCCAGCAAACCGCAGGCAGCGGCAACGGCTACAGCGCAATGCTCACTGCAGCCTCCTCCTCCATCCCTTTCTGGCAGGAGAACCACAAACTCGCACCCAGCAGCGCAGCAGGAGCGGGGGCAGCTGGGGAGCAGCATGGCAATGGCATGAGCAGCAGCAACCCTGCATGGGCGATGGCCAACCGGATCACTCCGGTCGGTGGCGCCGGCGCAAACCCTCTAGGGTTTTCGCTCTTCTCGCCCCATGCGGGGGCATCATGGGGTCCTCAGAGCGGTGGCGCGATCTCATCGTCGCAGTCGGCCAGCAGCCACCAAGCCCTCTACGTCTCCTCCATGCCGCAAGCCCTAACCGTGGGGGGCGCGCAAGCCCTAAACACGAGCATGACAGCGGGGAGCAGCCGGCTGCAGCGGGCGGCGGTGGCGGCGGAGGGGAGCGGCGACGGCAGCAGCCGCGGCACCTTCCATGCAGCTTCTTCGCAGCCACCCGCAGACCCTAACGCATGGGGGTCAGGGCTTGCGCACGTCATGCAGGCGACTGCGGCGGGTGGTGGCGGTGGTGGTGGCGGTGGTGGTGGTCCGACGTCCGCTCCTGCGTCGTTCCCAGCAAAGCGTGCTCAGCATGGTAGCCAATCGTGGAACGGGGCGGCATCTGAGCAGCTTGGTGGCATTGGCAGCTCAGGCGGTGGTGGCGAAGGCGGTAGCGACAGGGCGGGCGGTGGATGGGGAAGAAACGGCGCCGCAACGAGTGGTGCCGGTGGGGGCGGCCATCATTGGGCTGCATCACATGGCACCGCAGACGGCGCTTTGCATGGCGGTTTGGGGCCGAACTTCCACAGCGACGGCGGGAGCCGTTCAACCGCCGAGGACAACGGTTTGAATTTGAATTCAAGCTTTGGCTTTGGGCGTGGCGTGGCGCCGGCTGGAAGCTACACCAGCGTTGCCAGTAGCAGCGCGGCACAGCATGCGCGTGGTGGCGGCGGTGGTTTAGGGTCTGCGGAGGCGTTGCATGGGGTAGGGTCTGCGTTGAGCGTGCAGGTTCGGGGCAGTGTGTGGATGCAGCCGGAGAGCAGTGTGGGGGTGGGAGGGTCGGCGACGCATGCTGTGGTGGAGGGTGGTGAGGTGTCCGGGGCGGCTTCTGCTCCAGGCACGCAGCAGGCGGCGGCTTGTGCTGCTGCGGGCGTGCAGCAGGCGGCGGCTTCTGCTGCTGCGGGCGTGCAGCAGGCGGCGGCTTCTGCAGCTCCAGGCACGCAGCAGGCGGCGGCTTCTGCTGCTGCGGGCGTGCAGCAGGCGGCGGCTTCAGCTGCAGACATGCCTCAACCTGCAGCTGCCGCTTCACCCCAGCGCACCGGACCGGAGGTTTCGACGATTGGCCACAGAATCGCCCCCACCGCTGCGTTCCTGGCAGCAGTCAAGGACGCCGCGCCACCACCACCGGAGCAGGGCTTTGCGCCGCATGAGACAGGGCTTAGGGCCCCAGGAGCCATGCAGCTCCCTCCGTCTGCGTTCATGGCCGCTGACGCAACCGGCGTTTCGTCGGTTAGGGCAAGCGACGCGCCGGGCAGCATGGGCGGGGGTTCAGGGCTTGCTCAACCCTCGTCGCATGGAGCCAGCAGCAACCCTGGGTCGGCCCTGATGACCATGCAGCCCTCACTCGTGCACATGCTTGGCGCATGCCCTGCGTCGCCGCATGGGGACCCTCTGGCTAGGGTTTTGTCCATGACGGCGAGGGCTAGACGCAGCGGCGAGGGTGAGGGTTTGCGGTGGGCCAGTGGGGGCGGCGGTGCGGGTGGAGGAGGGAACGGAGGCGGTGGTGGGGGCGGAGGTGGAGGTGTGGGAGGGCAGCAGGGTGTTGCGTGGGAGAGGGTAAGTACCGGGAGAACGAGCCCAGGAGCACTGGTGGCGGTGGCAGAGGTGGTGGAGGTGGCGGCAAGGGAAGAGCAGCAGGCGGAGGAGGAGGAGGAGGAAGCGGGGGAGGGGGTGAGGGCGGATCAAGTGTCTGTGGGCGTGCTGGGTGCGTCCAACGCTGGTGGAGAGCAGGTGAGGGCGTGTGCAGGGAGGGCTGGGAGGGGCTTGCATGGGGCTTGCATGGCGCGCCCTCTGCGGCAAAGGTCGGAGGTGGTGGTGAAAGGTGGTGATGAAAGGGTGGTGGTGAAAGGTGGTGATGAAAGGGTGGTGGTGAAAGGCGGTGGTCGTGGCAGAAGGTAGTGATCGTCAGCCAGGCCAAACACAGAGGGCGCACCAAACACACATTGCGTACAAAAACAGGGCGTTTGTGCGACGTGGCCCTAAACCTACCGAAACAGAGCTGCAACACCCTACCCCAACGAAACCTACGCGAACAGAGCTTTTTTTTTTCCGAGGGGGGCTTACATGGCGAGCCATGCCCAAACAGGAACGACAAGAACACCAAGGCAACCAGGCACAGCGCGAGAACAGTGAACGTGAACGAGGCAGGCAGATGCAGAA
>QAXK01004886.1:0-12999 GCA_004335735.1 Chlorella sp. KRBP | reverse complement strand
TGCAGCGAGTTCCTCCCATTCATTGGACGGCTTGCACTCGGCTTGCATTGATTTCTGCATTGGTTTTCGACCCAAATCAGGCTCCTCTGTCCACACCTCGCACCACCTGGGCGCTGCACTTCTTGGCCAAGGGCTCTCCTTGGCTGCTTGATGAGCAACAGAGCGCAGCGCATGACGCTCTCGTGCACCCGGGCAGGTGGGCGCTCTGCTGGTGCGCGAGCAGCTCAACGCGCCACCGCCAGAGCAGCACATCAGGACGGTTGATACGTCCTGCAACACTGCCACGACCGCTATCAGCAAGGAGGAGGAGGAGGTGGCCATCACCAACAGCGACGCCGTTGCGCGCGCACCCGCTGATGAGGTGGAGGCGGTCCCATGCGCCAGCACCACCGCCGTGGCGACGCAGCAGGAGGAGGTGGTGGAAGAGAAGGAGGCGTGCGCCACCACCATTGCGCCCGCTGCCGACAAGGAGTCTGGCAACGGGGAGGAGGAGGACGAGGAGGCTGCACAGGCACTGCTGCTGCTCAGCGGCGCAAAGGAGGTGGAGGAGCAGGAGGAGGAGGAGTGCGGTGCCAGCGTGTTTTGCAGCCCTGAGCGCCTGCCCACGGTGGCAGCCATTGCCACGATTTGCAGCAGCCTGCTGGAGGCCTGCTCCAAGGCCACCCCGCCCTTCTCGCCCAAGCGTCTGGCCAGCGCCAACGGCACGGAGCCGCTGTCCGACGGCGGCAGCGGCGAGTCGTGCATGCTGGCATCCTCGTCTTCGGGTGCGATTGAGGGCAGCGCCGCGTAAGAGTCAGCTGCTTACTGGCTAGGTAGTATTGCTGCCACATCAGATGCACGGCCTTAAGGAAGTTTTGAGGTGAGGATGGCCATGGGTTGATGGGGTGATATGGCAGTGGACGCTGCAGTCATAGTGCGCACACAACGGGCGGCGCTAGCGTGCGGTTGTGTGACTTTACTGCCCCAGCTGCTGGCACGGGCCCTCGCAGCGCAATGACCCCCCCGTGAAGCGACGGCACCCAGCTGCACGTGTCGGTGGTTACGCTTGTGAACGAGGGGATGAGCGGGACCACTGCCACCGTGTTTTGTGTACAGCAGACGTTCATGCTGTACCTGGGCAAGGCTAACGTGCGCAGGCTAACGTGCTTCATGCGCGTAGCATGACACCGTGGGACACGCGTGGGAGTCGCCGCACGCAGATTTGTGTGGACCATGATACGACGCGCTGACCTGCCCCGGGCATGGCTGACTTTGCTGATGACTGTTCTCTTGAGACTCTTGACATGATTGATGGACTGACGATGCGCTTGGGTTGGTGCGTGCCGTGGCGTGTGTTTTTTGCCGTGAATACTTTTCTCTCTCTACCCATTCTTCCATCCGTCGTCACCCCTCTTCTGCCCTGCACCATCCCTGAATACTGAATAACTGGCTGCGTCTGTCAGACGCAAAGTTTGAATCGTCTCGCACCTTTGACCGATTGCGGCAGAAAGTCGCGGCCACAACACGATCCAGCAAGCGCGCACTGCGCAGCAGCAGCCTGTACTGCAGCCCTTCGCGCAGCAGGCTCTCGTCCCGCGCTCCTGCCCAGCCGATCTTCCAGCACCCAGGAAGGATGAACAAGGAGTACTACGTGATGCAGAGCGACAATGACGGTGCGTGGGACAACGCAATGCGATGCCTCCTGCTGCCTATCAGGAGCTCTGATGGCATCCGGGGCGGGCACCCCGAGCGGGTGGGGCCACTCAAGCACTGCGCCACTGGCCTCCAGCTTGCTCTTCCACCACTAGCTGCACGATCGCGATGCCGCATTGGATGAGCAGGGAGGTGTGCGTGCGTGTGGGGCGCACCTCGTCCCGCACCGCATCCTGCAGTCGATGGGAGCAATGCGGTGCAGTCCGTGGGCAGCACCACCTGCTGGCAGCTGGCACTATCAGTCAATGCCTTCGCTGGTCAGTGGCGCGCAGCGTGTGCAGCCCACACAACGAGGCGTCCAGCCGCAGCGCAACAGAACCAGCATCGAGCATCCCAGAGCATGCGTTGCACACCAGCGTTGCCACGTGCGCCCCTGTTGCGCTACACGCAGCGACGGGGCTGAGCGGGCTGATGAAGGTGATGGGCAACACGCGCACCTTTTCTGGCGGCTTCACCGCCTTCAGCATCAAGGCCTTCAGCGTGGCGTTTGGAATGGCGGCCATCACGGGGCTCGGATCCGTCATGGTGCTGGCGCCCTACGTTGGGCCCATCGCACCAGTGCTGGTGAGTCGGTGCTTGTCTGCAGACTTGGCGGCAGCGCCAGGAGCCCCATGTGACCAACAATGCACAAATGTGGCAGGTGCTCAAGGCAGGCGCTGAGTGGTAGGTGCCTGAGGGCGCAGGCAGGTGTGTGCGTGCTCAATGGGTCGCCTGTGTGTGTGTGTGTGTGTCTGGAGCTTTACATCTGGTGCGGCCATCTCTGGCAAGCAGATGGGCATAGATGATCGTCATCACGCACACACATCTGGGCTACCCCTTGTGTGCTCCTCTCGCGTGTATGCAGCTGGGCTCCACCGCTGGCTTCTCATTCGCCATGTGCCACAGGTACGGGAGATCACATGCTCTGCGGTACCTGCAGCCACACGCACTCAGCGTGGCTTAACGCATGATATGGCACGCTGACCTGCGCTCACCAGCCTGCTACTGTGCACGCAGGTGGTACATTGACAGCCAGGAGGTGAGAGCCTCACCTGCAGAGGCAGTAATGCAGTCAGGGTTGGCGTAACGTTTGAGGAGGCCTGCAGATGCAGTCACGGCAGTTCACGGCAGGGAACGCCCGCTTGCAGCTCATCAGCACAAGTGGCATTCTACGGCTCAGCAGTGTGGGCCCCCACTGGGCAGCTGTTCTGCTGCAGCCGCAACGCGATGCCCGCCGCACTGTGTGTGATCTTTGCAGCTTGCAAACAGGGCTTCAGGCCGCAGCGACCAACTCTCACACTGTTTGCAAGCACCGCCGCTGCTGCTGATGCAAGCACCGCCGCTGCCCCCCGGTGCAGGCGATCAAGGCACTGGACGACTTCCCCGAGCTGATGCAGCACCACATCATGATGCTCTCGTGAGGCGCTGCTGCTGTCCACCTTGTCATGCTTTGTGTTTGGAGTGGATGCGCGGTTCGGTTTAGCAGTTCAGTATCAGTTCACCTCACGCTTTGTGTTCGGGTGCCTGCCCTTAGCTGGAGTTGGTTGTGTGCGGGTTTGGTGAAGACGTGCAGTACCAGGTCCAACATGTTTGGTTAAGCTTGGGCAGCTGGGTTGCTACTGCCGCTGGTCATCAATGGTGTCGCGTTGTCTCTCGTTTCCGTGTGGCGGGGCATTGTTGTATGCCTTCAGCCGCGTGTGGCTGGTGGTGCGTCCTGTTCTGTGCTGCCTTGGTTGCCGCGGCTGGGCCGCCCCGTTTGCAAGCGCGCAAACACACACACACACACACTGGCCACGCGCTGCAATGCCAGCGCTCCTGACACCTCTCCTGCTGGGTGCCACCCACGCGCGTGCAGGCCAGCATGGTTCCAAAACGTCGACGTTGAGGTGCGTCTACGGCCTCGGTACTGAGTACAACGGGTGACGAGTTGCTGCACGCACGCCATGGCTCTTGGGTAGCTGAGCACCCCATCATCGCTCCCATGAGTTGCCCTCTGCTGTGGGCAGGTAGCTCACCCCATCGTTGCTCTTGGGCGTCTCACCCCATCGTTGCTCTTGGGTGGCTCCTATCATTACACCCATGCGCCGCCTTCTACTCACCACTGCTGCCACGCAGGACTGGAAGAAGCGGTGCCAACGGGGCAACATCAGGGCGCAGAGCTTGGCCATCTGCGCGCTCTGTGAGTGTGCTCGTGGGGGGTGGCTCTACGGCATCTGCACGCTCTGTGAGTGTGCTCGTGGGGGATGGCTCTGCAGCATCTGCGCGCTCTGTGAGTGTGCTCGTGGGGGATTGCTCTGCAGCATCTGCGCGCTCTGTGAGTGTGCTCGTGGGGGATGGCTCTACGGCATCATGTACCGACTGCTGCATCATGTGATGCACACAGCTCGCCTTCCACCCCAAGCACGACCTTGAAATAGGTCATCAGTGATGTGGGCCTGCAGCCACTTGACTCCTCAATGTGTATCCGCTACGCATGCGTGCGTGCAGACGGCGCGTCGGACAGCATCGCGCGCGTGCGCACCGAGCGTGAAGAGCAGCTCATCCGCCGCTACACCAGCGCCTACCAGGAGTGACAAGGTCGCTCTCCCACTTGCTGCGTGGCTCTGTCCCTATCTGTCGCTTCAAAGTCGCGGAGTCCGCGTGCGGCGAGGAACACGAGGGAATCTGGCCCGCAGTCGCCCGACAATCGACCCAGCGATGCAGCTTCCAGGCGGCGATGGCGTGCGCGCGGACGCTGGCGTGCTCGCAGAGCCTCTGCTGCACGCCCAGGCGCGCAGAGTAGACGCATATGCCGCTGGCGCAGCAGATGGCAGCGGGGTAGCGGAGCATGGAGCAGCTGCGGGCTCTTCTCGTCCTCCTCCGCACCTGGCGGCGTGGGGCGAGAGCCTCTCCATGGAGGCGCGGCGCGTGCTCGCGCTGGCCGGCCCCGCTGTGGCCAGCGGCATCCTCTCCTTCGCCTCCTACCTCATCACCACGGCGCAGGTGTGGGTGCAGTTGGACGCTATGTGGGCCAGGGCGGGGACGGTTTCCACCACCACCATTACCAACAGGAGTCTAGCCAGTGAGCCATGCGTTCTGCAGTTGCCGCGATGGCATGGGGTGCTGCGCGGCCGTACACGATGCTTTGCTTTCATCCGCTTGCCAAGCCAAGCGCCCAGATGCGAACTCGAGACACACGCGAGGTGCTGCACACCTCGAAGTGGGTTGCATGCATGCGTGTGTGCAGGCGGGTCACCTGGGTGCCAAGGAGCTGTCGGGCTTTACCCTCGCCCGCACCATCTTCCACATCACAGGGCTCAGCCTGTGCGTGATCAACGAGCAAGAGATTGAGCATTGCAGGCCGTTAGGCACAATGTTACTGCTTGAAAGTCCCACAGGCAAGGCCCTCGTTTCCTGACCGTCTGGCTGTCCGTGCAGGGTGGTTGGCCTGGGCTCTGGCACAGACACCTTTAGCGGCCAGGCGTTTGGTGCGGGGCAGGTGGGGCAGGTGGGCGTGTACCTGCAGGTGCGTGGTGGTGGCTGTGGTGGTGATGGGGGAGCGGTGTGGCACACTGAACAGCGTGCAGCTGCCAGGCGTTTGATATGAGGCAGTGCTGTGGTGCGTACTGCAGCCAACAGAGTGCGGCTATAGCCTTTCATGCGTGCAACCTTTCTCTTTGATTTCTCGTCAATCGCTTCTTCCCTGCAGAGAGCAGTGGCCATCAACGTGCTGGTCACCCTCCCACTCATGGCCGGCTGGTGGTTCCAAGGCGAGAGCATCATGCTGCTGCTTGGCCAGGAGAAGGACGTGGTGCCGGTGGCCGGGGAGCTGCTGCGCATCATGACGCCGGCGCTGCTCTTCTGGTCGGTGCTCTACCCCATGCACTCGTACCTGTCAGCGCAAGGGCAGGTGCGTGGAGACATGCTGCTCTTGCTGTTCTTGCATGCCTTCAGCCGGGGTGGTTGCTCGGGGCGGCTATACAGCGCGGGTGTTTGGGGGTTGAGGCTCGTCATGTAAGCCCCCCTTAGGGAGCCCCCCCTTAGGGAGCCCCCCTTAGGGAGCCCCCCTTAGGGAGGCCCCCCTTTAGCTTTCCTCAAGCATCACGGGCACGCATGCATTCACTGGCAAAGTGTGCCACAGTGACCTGGTGGTCAACATCAAACAGCGCTGACACTAATCCTCCAAAGCAGCAAGCGGCCTCAAGTTGGCGTGGGCACGGTCAGCGCAGGGACGGTGCGCGCAGACAGCCTGTGCGGACTGTGGGTGCGTGTTTGGGCGAATGTTTCATTTTGATGCATGTTTCCGTCAGCCGGACATGGCTGCTTGGCAAGAGCAGGCTAGGCCGCCCCGTTTGCAAGCGCACACACACACAGGCGTGCAGCACTGCGCCAAGGACAGTGTGTGCGGACACGGTCCCTGCAGAGGCGTGTGTCCATACGCCACGTTGATGGCTGCCACAAAATGCCCACATGTGAGCGTTCCACTTGGCTCTTTCTGTCCGTGCGTCCACGCAAGTGTTGAACTTGGCTCTTTCTGTCAATGCATGCAGATGGTGATCCTGACCGTGCTGTCGGCCGTCGGCGTCGTGCGCTGCACTCTGCGAGCGTTGCACTCTGTCCGTGTGTCCATGCATGCAGATGGTGATCCTGACCGTGCTGTCGGCCGTGGGCGTCGTGAGCACCCCGCTGGTCAACTGGGTATTCATCAGCTGGTGAGCGCACACGACGTCTGATACGCTTGGAAATTGGGCCCCGGCCCCGCCAAGGCGCCCAAACAGATGCAAATATCGACATACACACGGGCTTTGCCGTAGTCTGTGCAAGCCTCACGTGTCTCACGTCTTTCTCAGCAACCTGCCTGATATGCCAAGCAGCCCTGCCCGGCTGCCGGCAGCATGCAACGAAACGAAATGAAGCACGGGCTTGCGGCGCTTCTGGTGATGTTGCGTTTCGGTTCGTTCGGTTGCATGTTGCCATCAACCGGGCACGGCTGCTTGGCATAGCAGGCAGGTCACTGACGTGGCAGCGGGTGCGCATCGTCTCTGCACACCAGCTCCGAGAAGCCTTGGTGTCTGCCAAGTGTGAATCCAGACGTCTCAAACACGACCGCTTGCCATGATGATGTGTTGCCTTCGCAATCCTGGCACCTTTGCGATTCTGGCGCGTGGTGTGGTGCCAACGGCCGCAAACCGCAGGTTAGGGCTTGGCATCCATGGCGTGGCCATGGCGTACGTGGTCCTGGCTGGCACGGAGCTGCTGGCCATGGTGGCGTGCATGGTGTGGCTGCACTACCAGCAGGCACCGAAAACAAGGACCTGGCAGGTGCGCGTGCACCACGGAAAGGGGGGGATATGGATGTGGCATCTGCATGCGCAACGTCCCAGCCTACATGACGACGCGACTGCGCCTGCATGACGACGCGACTGCGTTTTGTGCTGGTGCAGCACGTTGCCAAGCTCTTGACTTCTGTTACGTTTCGTTACAACTGCCCTCATGTGTGGCGGTTAGGGCTTGGACGCACGTGCGGCGTTCTCCGAGTGGCTGCCCTACTTGTGCATTGTCCTGCCATCATCAACATAATCTTGCTGTGTTGTGTGCCCTCGTGCTCATGTATGGCCGTACGCATGCATGGCGGCGGTTAGGGCTTGAACCTGAGGGCGGCATTCTCCGAGTGGCTGCCCTACCTGCGCATCGCCCTGCCATCCATGAGCATGGTCTGCCTGGACTGGTGGTAAGTCACGGCCACCTGCGCTGTCGCTCTGAATCAGCGGCTTGGGTAGGGTACATGGCTAGGGTATAGCCGCGTGCGTGGGCTTCGCCCTGGTCTGCTTGAGATCATTCGCGCATGGTGTGGTGTGAATTGACAGAAGGCGCTGTGAAGCGGGTACAGTGCACGCTGAGCACCTGAGCCCCAGAATGTGCCGGGCTGCTGCCACTGTACACGTGTGTGTGGGTCGAGCTTTACACCTGGCACGGCCGCCTCTGGCAAGCAGATGAACGTGTGTGTGGGTCGAGCTTTACGGAGCAGTGGTGGCTGCTTTTTACGCGCAGGTTCTTTGAGGTGGTGATCCTGGTGGTGGGCCTCAAGCACGAGGACGCGTCAGTGCAGCTCGGGGCGATGGGCGTCATGTTCGCAACGCACAGCCTTGCCTTCATGGTGGCGTCGGCGTTTGGCCAGGCGGCTGCCACACGCACGGCCAATGAACTGGGTGAGTGCTGGTGATGGTGGTGGTGGTGGTGGTGGTGGTGGTGGCGGTGGCAGTGGTGGTGGTGGTGGTGGTGGTGGTGAAACACAGTCTGGCCCATGTGGCAGCACAACGGGTGAGTGATGGCGCTGTGGTTGCTACCAGGCGTTGTCACTCAACTGTCGATTGGGCTTCCATTGTTGCTACCAGACTACTCAACTGTCGACCGGGCTTCCATAGATGTGACCTTGGCAACACCCGCCTGCAGCTCATCACTCACCCGAAGCACATCAGGAGCTCTTGTCCTGCTAACACATGCTAACCCTCGCCCTAACCCTAATGCGTGCAGGTGCGGGGCACGGCGCTGCGGCCAAGCGCGCCACGGTTCTCATGCCAACTGCCAACGCGTGCTCTCCGCCCTCCTAACACCCTAATTCGTGCAGGTGCGGGGCACGGAGCTGCGGCCAAGCGCGCTACCGTTGTCTCCAACGTTGCCGGATTCGTGACGGGTGTGCCCATCGCCGCAGCGCTCTATGTGTTCAGGGAGCGTTGGGCCGGCCTGTTTGCCAGTGACCCATTGGTGAGTTAGGCGGTTGGGTGCGGGCCGGTGCCTGATGTCTCTCGCTGCTGGTCCGTTCTGCCTTGGTCGGTGCGGCCTGAAGCCCCGTTTGCAAGCTACACACCTACTGTTTCTGATGGCCTGCACGTGTGCTGCTCTGGCCATGGAAGGCGTGGTGGACATGCTGGTTTGAAAGTGGCGTGCAATGCCACTTTCACCTTGCCACTACATGCGCACCGCATGCAGGTGATTGCGACCGTGGTGCGCTGCATGATGTTCCTGGCGCTCTCCATCGCAGCGGACAGGTGGGTTGGGTGGGCAGCTCCATCGTGGCAGGCAGCTCCATCATGGCAGGCAGCTCCATCATGGCAGGCGAGCCAGATTCGATTATGCTCAGGTTGCGGTGCGTGCCTCGTGCGGAATTACCAGCAACCACACGCCAACCCATGCATACTGCATGCGAAATGTGATTGATATTGGTACCTGCTTGCGAGACATGGCTGTACCAGGTGTAAAGCTCACCACACACGTCTGGCGGCCTTGAATGGCAGCAGGCAACTGCTGTGCCTTGGGTGGCGGTGGCGGCAGGCATCTATTGCGGTGGCGGTGCTGTCGTGGGCATCCCCCCCACGCTTGATGTTGCTGCTTCCCGGGACTTTGCGCACGTGCGTACACGCAGCGTCAACGCCGTCATGTCTGGGGTGCTGCGTGGCTGCGGGCACCAGCTCATCGGCTCACTCGTCAACCTGGGCACCTTTTGGTTGGTGAGCTACGCCACAGTGCAATGTGAAATGTATGGGGTGCTGCGTGGCTACATCGGCTCACTCGTCAACCTGGGCACCTTTTGATTGGTGAGTGGCAGGACCCACCACCATGATGCCGCAACACTGCAATCCTTGTGCGCTTGCGTGCGCGGGACTAGTCCGCACATGATGCCGCAGGTGTTGCATTCCAAACTGGTTCAGCCTAGCCTTTCCTTGCACACGTGTGAGCCGATGAAGTAGTGTGTTTGATTGCCCGTCTCTGGCGCAGTTTGTGCGTGAGGCACGCCTGTGCCTCACGTCTTTCGCAGTGACCTGCCTGCTATGCCAAGCAGCCATGCCCGGCTGACGGCAGCATGCAACGAAACAAAACATGCTCTCTTGATCTGACTGCTGTCGCTCCCTGGCACATGTGGTGGTGAGCTTTATGTCTGGCACCGTAGCTGCACAGCCAGGTGTGGCAAGCAGCTACGCCAAAACTTTATCACAATATGTGCGCAGATTGGGCTGCCAGTGGCGTACAAGATGGCCATCCTAGACGGGCGCGGGGCTGATGGCATCTGGATGGCGCTGGCAGGTGAGGCAGGGCTGGCAGGTGATGGCAATGCTCTCATGCCTTGCGCTAGGAACTGATGGCTCGGGCTGCGTGTGCGTGCTGCCTGCATTCGCACGTGGCTTCCCACTGCAAGCGGCCTCTCTCTAGGAACTGTGCAGAGGGCTCTCTGGATGGCGCTGGCAGATGAAGGGGCACAGGCCTCTTGCAGAGTGCTCCTTGCCATGACCACTCACTTGTACCTCTAACCCCGACACCTGCAGGCGCCAGCGTGCTGCAGTCCGCCGTGGTGCTCCTGGCAGTGGGCTCGTTCGACTGGGACTACCAGGCGCGGCAGGCGCTGCTGCTGCTGGCCTCGGGACGCGCCGTGACGGAACAGGAGGTGTCTGGTCCGGCGGGCGGGGCCGGGGGCCACCACGGGGTGTACGAGCCTTTGCTGGGCGCGGCACACGCGTGAAGGGGTGGCGTGAGCAGCCACGTCTGGCAAGCAGATACCAATATCAAACGCACTTCGCATGCAGCGTGGGTTGGCGCCTCGTGGAGCACGCTGCCCCGAGTTGGCGACCCCTAGCTTCACCTCAGCTTCCGCCTCGGGTCCACTGGGGAAGAGTGTGTGTAGCGGCAGGCCTGTGGCGGGAGCGTGATGGATGGTGGCCGGCTTTGGAGAGCAGCGTCTCACTCGCTCAAGGCCTGGTGGGGATGGAGCAGCGCTCGGCTTGTGTGGCGTGGCGTGTGGGTGCGTGGGCGTGTGGCGTGTGGGTGCGTGGGTGGGTGGGTAGCAGGCATCTGGTGGTGGCATGATGGAAGGTGGTGTAGGGAGCAGCAGCGCCTCACACTGGTTTGAGGGCAATGGGGAGCGGCGCTTTGATCGCTTGAGGCCTGCCCGAGCAGTGACTCACAATCTGAAGCTTCCCAACTTTCACAGGGCACTTCATCCAGGCGCGGGCAATTGCCGCGTAGCGAGGCAGGATGTCCAATAATGATGCCCCCTCACGCGGGTGGTGTGCAGCTCTTTGTAGAGCCCACGCCTGTGCGTAGTGTTGACGGCTTTTTGACCGCCGCAGGATGTCGCCTTTTCCTGATTCTTTTACTGCTTGATCAGGAGGAGGAGGAGCGTTGCCATCTTTTGGCACCATCACACCCCTGCGCATCACACCCACGTGCAGCATTTCGCGCTCGAGCAGCCACACAAAGCTCGCTGCGCAACAGACCTTCAGCATGGCGGACGACCAGGGCGCAACCGCCGCGCTGCGCCAGGCCCTGCTCGCGACGCCGCACGGCGTCTTCGATGAGGAAGCACTCAATCCGCCTCCGGCCATCAGAGCCGTGAGCGCGGACGATGCGCTGCTGCTGCTTGCGCCTGAGGAGCAGCAGGCCCTGCTGGACCAGCAGCCTGATTTGCTGGACCCGGATGGGTCCATGGCGCCGGACTTGGCCGGGCGCGGGGAGAGCGTACTGACCGAGGCCAACCGGTGCGTGCGCTGTTGTACGCGGAATGAGAGCCAATGCATGCTTGCATTGCAAGAAGCAGGGGCCATGGGAACGCGGGTGGCCGGGCGGGGCGCTGAGTGCGTTCTCGCAGCAGTTTAGCTAGTGAACGGAGAGGGGCATGGGGGCGAGTCTAGCACGCATGGATGCAGCTGCGTTGCGGGTGCAGAAGCGGTGTGGGCACCTGGCGGTGCGCGGAGCTGCCGTGACGCTGGCTGCGTGTGTGGCGACGTGTTCCTGGGCGAGCTTGCATAGCAATGCGTGTGGCGCAGGCGGACAGGCGGGCAGACCCCGTGGCCGGTTGGTGAGGACAGCGTCGCCGTTGCCGTCATCTTGCCGTCAACCGCAGGGTGTTCCGGCTGGCGATGCCTATTGTGGCGGGTGAGATGCTGGCCTACCTCTGCCACCTCATCACCACAGCACAGGTGCGCGGCCTTATCGTCAGCAGCACCCAGTGTTGCATGTTGGGGCAGGCCGCAGCCGTGTCAAGGCACCTCAGGCCAGCAGTGGGGAAGAAGTTAGGCATGAGCCCAGGCCAGAGCACGCATCACCCGGCACGTGGCACCAGCGCTGGGCAGCTGCAGCTGCTTAGTAGCTATTAGCTGCTTCCCTCTAGCTCCTTCTAGCAAACATGGGCTCTGCACAGACGCTGTGTTTGCGTCACGCAGGCAAGATGTTTCGTTTCGTTGCATGTTGCCGTCAGCTGAGCATAGCTGCTTGGCGTAGCAGGCAGGTCACTGTGGAAGGCGTGAGACACAGGTGGGCACAAACTGCGCCAGGGACAGGTGGGCACCACATTTCATGTGGGCGCCACCGACCGTGACGTGCAGGCGGGCGCGCTGGGTGCGCACGCGCTGTCCGCCTTCACACTCGCCACCACCATTTACGACATCACCGGCCTCTCCATGTGAGTGATCTTGGGGTCTTTAGGGCTTGCATCAGGCAGAGGCACATGGAGAGAGCAATGGCGGCAGCAACGAGAGCCCCGCGTGCCTGCGGCCGAGGGCGTGCACGGTATTGGTATTGATATTGGTATTGGTATTGATATCTGCTTGCCAGACATGGTCGTACCAGACGTAAAGCCCATCACACACGGATCGACACGCACCCATATGGGCGCAGACGCATGCATCTCAAACATCATGACCGCATGTGTGCCGTATGATGGTTGCAGAGGCGTGCATCTCAAACTGTATGGCCGCAGTTCGGTAAAGGCTGGGCCCAGGCATACCCCGCGCGCCAGCACGAATGGCACGAATGGCATGTGGCTGATTTTTCACTGTTGCATGGCCGCAGAGCTGTCGGGCTGGGCTCAGGATCAAGCACCTTCAGCGGCCAGGCTTACGGAGCTGGCAAGTACAACCTGGTCGGGGTATATTTCCAGGTGATTTCAATTGGTTTGCCTAGGGCAGTCACAGCAGGCCCAGGGAGGCTCACGCTTGGTTGCCATGGCTGGCCGCCCCGTTTGCAAGCTGCCTTTGCACTGCCTTTGGCGCAGCTCCTGCACGCCTGTGCCTCACGTCTTTCGCAATGACCTGTCTGCTGTGCCAGGCAGCCATGCCCGGCTGACGGCAACATGCAACGAAAGGAAACACACCAAACGCCTGCAAATTGCCTGCCCATCTACCCCCTTGCAGCGTGCGAGCGCCGTCAATTTGGTGGTTGCGTTTTCGGCCGTGGCGTGTTGGTGGTGGTACGCCGAGGACATATTCCGCCTCTTGGGTCAGGACCAGGACATTCTGCAGGTGGGTGCAGTGTGGTGATCATCATCATTGCACGGCTTTCACGACAGGTGTCATCATG
>QAXK01004877.1:0-12664 GCA_004335735.1 Chlorella sp. KRBP | reverse complement strand
CACCGTGCAGCCGTGGCACCATGCCTACGTGGCGCTGCAGCAGGCCCACCAAGCGCGCCAGATGCAGCTGGAGGCGCTCAAGGCCGAGCGTGCCGCCCTCACCCGCCACCTGGTGCAGCGCGACGTGGAGTGCGCAGTCGCACGCATGCGCGTCCAGGAGATGCGGGAGGGGCGGGGCATGAGGCCCACCGCCCCCGCCACCGCCCCCGCGGCGCAGCTGTTTGGTGGCCTGGAGTACAGGATGTGGGCGTAGGCACGCCTTCCCCTGAGGCGCCCTAGTGGTAGAGACGAGCAGCTAGCACTCGACTGGGCCAGCCATCACTACGGTGGTGGCGGTGGTGGTGGGTGACGATACGCGGCCCTTGCTCATGACGCTTTAGCTGGGTTGCCAGTGCTGGCGTGGAGACACTGCGGGTCACGGTGGAACCGGCACAGTGACTTTGTGGCACGTATGACTCTGCGCAACTGCTTGCGTGGGTGGTGCACACTCACTCACTGACATTTCAGTCGCCGTGGCAGAGACTGGGATCCCAGTCGCACGGGGCGCCAATCTGGCCAACGGCTACAGTGACGCTGGTGGCTGTCACCTCTGCTTGTGTTTTACCATTCAATGATTGCCTGAGCGACGACAATACGACCAGTTGGTCTTGTTTCTTGATGTTGCGGCATGCGCGTCCTGCCGCGTCCTGCATCTGTGACTCGCCGCACGCGCTGTATACATGTTCTCTGCATCCGCTGCCTCCTCTGCGTGACCAATGCAACGTGTCCAATGCTTGCATTTACGAGTGCCGCGGCTACGGAAAGGTGGACAATGAGACAAGAGACAGGGATACAGTGCGGGATACGTGATCATCTCAAAGGGGCTTGAGGGGGCAGCTTGCGAAGCTGGCGATGATCGGTGGCGCATTGTGTAATCGCCTTGTGCACGCTAAGGCAGGGTGAGGGGAGTCCATCATACTCTTGATACGTGGAGGAAGCTATGCGACGTCAAAAGACAGAGCAGCAGCAGAGGGGGTAGCTTGAGTGGCACGAGGCCAACCATGAGTGGCACGAGGCCAACCGCCACCTGGCCAGGAACGCGTTTCGCTTTGGCAGGCAAGGAGAGGGGCGGCACGTCATGAAGAGAAGATGATGTGCGTGTGTGTGGGTGGACATGTGCATCTGTTTGGGCGCCTCGGCGGGACCGGAGCCCAGCTACCGGGCGTATTAGATGTCTCGCAGCACTCAGGCACGCGAGTCAAGGACAAAACGTCCTGATGCAGGGGCACGCCTTCCATGCCGCTCCCCAGTCGTGGGGCCCCCCGATGTTTTACCGATAGGTGGACTGGGTGGAGTGGGTGTGGCAACCCACCCGATCAAGCCCATGCACGGTTCGCTGCAAGGACAGGACCAGGACATGCATCCAATAAGCGGCGCCCACGACTTGGCGGTTGGTTCCACCGCCTAGGCCGCTTCAGCCAAGATGCAGGCAAGAAGTCCATGGGGAACGGACGCTCGGTCATCGGAAAAGTCACCATTCCACAACGATTTGCTCTACGTGCTTAGGCAGCCCCACATCCGCGCACGGCACAGCAAAGCGCACGCTTCGCGCCCGCACACGCCAGCTAAACACCACCCCACACACAGAACTCCCACAAG
This sequence comes from Chlorella sp. KRBP, assembly GCA_004335735.1. Lineage (NCBI taxonomy): Eukaryota > Viridiplantae > Chlorophyta > Trebouxiophyceae > Chlorellales > Chlorellaceae > Chlorella > Chlorella sp. KRBP. The sequence continues at coordinate 11,026 of QAXK01004877.1, read as the reverse complement.
TGCTCCCTCCCACAACCTCGGCCGCACGTCAGTGCGCTGCCTGCAAGCGGACCCATCTCAAGCCATGCACCGTACTTGCTACCCCCGCCCGCCATGATTTGACGCAAGCGCAGATGGTTTGGCCGGCATTTGTGTGCTGCTGCTGCACCAGACAAGGGCCTGCGTGCTTCTCAAGGCACCCGTGCACGGAGGCCCATTTTTGTGGGGCCGCAAGGGAGCTACGGGTTGGCGCAACGAGTGTACTGAGAAGGCATACAGTCACCGCCTCTCCATTTCTTTGGCAAGTCGCAGGGACATAGTTCCGAGTCATGTCGGACAAGTGTCCTTTTGGGGGGCGTGGGACGCCGCCATCATCAAGGATGTGTGCTGTGCACTTCTCCCTGCCAGCAAAACAGCGATCATGTCATAACTCAGTCCAAGGCGGTACCCATCACCATCTCATCCCAAACTCATATGGCCCCTCGTCATCTTAGTAAACGCCCTCAAACATAAGACACTGCGCCCCCAGAGCAGGCGGGCACCATGGTTTTCTGAGCGGGGGCAAACCTCGACAAACCCAATGATAGAGCTCTTTCCTCTTCCGTTCTTTCCCCAGTGCTGCAACCTCGCTCCACCCTCCCCACCCCTCCAGCCTCTCCCTCCAGACGCTCAACTCAAGCACTGCGCTACGCGCGCGCACTCCACAGCTCTCCAAGGGAAGCCTCTAGAGCGTGAGCTTATTGTCCTGCTCGTCCACCGCGACCACGCTGTCCATGCTCAGCCTCGCCGCCATAGCAGCCTGATCCACCACGCTGCGTCCTCCCTCCGCCCCGCCCACCTGCCCAGGTGCGTCCATTCGGTCCTCCCCAGCGGACTCAAGCCCCCCCAGTGGTATGGGCATCACCATGTCCTGAATAGGGACCAGCAGATCGTCGAGGTTTGGTGTGGCCGTCGCCAATCCAACGGCGGCAGCATTGGGCCGCATGCCGCCGGCGCTGGTGCGGCTGCGCCGCTCGGGGATGCTGAGCATGCTCGGCGGGACGCTGAGGCCGTTGCTGGTGGTGCCGCGCTGCAGCAGGCTGCCGCTGCGCGTGAGGGTGGCGTTGCCGGTGTTGCTGAACTGCAGCCTGCCAGCGGTGGTCACGGGTTCGTCCAGCAGCGAGAGCAGCTGGTCGAGCACGGTGCGCGCGGTGGGGCGGAGCTCCGGCTCCTGCTGCCAGCACGCGGCGATGACGGAGCACAGCGCCGGCGCCTGCTCGAAGCGCGCGGCGGCTGCGGTCGACAGCTGCTGCATCGAGGTCGGGTTGGTGGCGACGTTGCCGCCGCCGCTGCCCACCTTGCCCGTGTCGTCCTGCGCGCGGCGAGAAGCGAGGCGGGCCAACGCACGCACGCGAGAGTGGTGAGCAAGCAGGGAGTGCTCTACACGCCTGACTGCTCGCTCGCAGCGACCTCCCCACACTAGCCACCTGGCCGGCCTTGAGCCCAACCCGACTCCGACTTGCCTGAGGGCTGCGTGGCGAGACGGGACGTGAGCCAGCCGACCCGGGGCGCGAGCCCTTGCCAGACGGAAAGCTCGCCAGCGACCGCGTCTCGACCAGGCTCATGGGCGGTCGCTTCTTGAGCAACACTTGGGTGGTGATCTGCATGTCCTCAAGGCCGCGCCAGGGCGTCTGCCACGCCACCAGCTCCCACAGCAGGATCCCCAGGCTGCGTGCAGTGCAGCACCACACCACTGGTATGAGCACAGCATGGAGGAGCATTCAAGTGCTGGGTGGCCGTGGTTCGCTGGCAACGATTCGAATGCCCACGCGCTGGCGGCCATAAAGGTCAACTGCAAGGCCCCTGGCCTCACCTGTACACGTCAATGCTGTTTGTGATGCGCATGGTCTCCTGGCTGTTGGCGGCCATGAGCAGCTCAGGGGCCATGTACCGCAACGTGCCGACCGCCACGTTGGCTGCAACAAAAGTGAGGGCAACGCAGCAGCAGCATGCGCAGCAACGTGAAGGTCAGCACGTCAGCTAGGACGGTCATGCAGGCGCCCGTTGATAGCCGTACTGCTGCATCTGATCGCCCGCCTGCGCCCCACCAATGCCGCACCAGTGTGCAGCGTCCTGGCGTCCTGCACCCTGGCCAGGCCAAAGTCGCACAGCTTGGCCACACCCTGCGAGTTCAGCAACAAGCAATGAGCAGAGGTAAGAAAGTAAGCGTGCTTGAGGACAATGGACCAAGCTCGTGCCGTGGCGCAGTCACACTACACCCCGAACAGCCACCCCGGCTGAAGGCATGCAACAACAACAAGGCCACTCCAGTTCGCACCTGTGAGTTGAGCATCACGTTGTCAGGCTTGAGGTCCCGATGCATGACCGTGGTCGCGCCGTCAGCACCGGACGACGCAGCAGCGCCAGGGCTGGCCAGTGAGCGGCCTGTTGACAGCTGTGGCGGCAGCTCGGTGCGCATGCCGTATCGGTCCATGCGCTCGTGGAGGCAGGCCAGGCCTGCCGCCACATCACGGCCAATCTTGAGCACCTCCTGCGTTGGTAGCGGGACGCACCGTGTGGGCAAAGCAAGGTTACAATCAGGGCTGTGAAGTTCATAGTTCGTTCAAGCTATGGGCTGATCATCCTGGACCGGCGATGCAGCTGTAGGATGCTGCGAGGGGGGGGGGGTTGCAGTTGTTAGGATGCTGCAGGGGGCGGTGCTGCTGTAGGATACTGCGGGATTGTGAGCCGTTCGCCCCGTTGTGCGTCACCCGTCCTGCCCAGCAGCACCTCAACCTGCAAGCTGCTGCTCACCTGCAGGCTCAGCGGCTCGTTGGAGCTCGACTGCAGGAACCTTGCGCGGGGCGCAGGGTCGGCGCTGCCGTTGCTGAGCTTGGTGCTCGCGCCCGCAGACATGGCCTCGATCTCCGAGCCCGTCCCCGTGTTGGTCGCCTGGAAGGGCGAGACTGGCATGTTCGTCACGTCCCCAGGCGCGCGAGCCGCGGTGGAGCCCGTGCTGGTGCTCGCGCCGTTCGAGTTGTTGAGGTTGGGACCCGGCGGCTTGCTCTTCTTAGCATGTGCGTCGTCGCTGTCGGCAGAGGCTGCGCTGTCCCAGATGCTGTTCGGCACGGAGGAGGGGGCGGTGCTGCGGGTGGCGGTGCTGCCGCTGGCGACGGTCTGGTTGCCGCTGTTAGTCGCTTGGCTCCCGGGTCCGCTGACGGCCACGGGAAGGCGCTGCTTGAGGCTCCAGGGCAGCAGCTCCATGATGATGCAGACGGTTGGTGCCTCGAGGCAGAACCCGTACGTTCGGATCACGTTGGTGTGCCTGCTCATGCACGCACAGTGGAGCCGTCATTCGCGCGTTTGGCACGCTTGCGCTGTGACGCGGCGGGTGGGATCGGCTAAGGGACACCTTGGGAGGGCGAGAGCAGCGCGGGTGGCGCACCTGAGCATTTGGAGCGTGCGCGCCTCGTAGAAAAAGGACTGCATCGCCTCGGCGTCGCGGTCCCTCGAACGGATCGCGCAGCACCTTGGCCGCAAGCAGCGCGTTGGGCCCGAATCGGGAGGGCCAGCGGCACATGAACACCATGCCAGTTGCACCTGCACGTAGCCGCGCAAGCATTTCTCCGGCCGGTTGGTCAGCTGCCTGAGGGCGGATCAACTGTGCGTACACGCAAGGGTGAGTGCGCCTCTCACCTCTGCCGAGCAGGCCTCCCTGCAGCAGCTCAATCTCCTGCGTCACGCGAGCCTTGGTCAACTCCACCACGGGGCACTGCCACTGCTCGTCGACGCCGCCGTTCCTCGATCGCGCTCGCGGCGTCGCCGCGCCCATCGACTTGGACTTGGAGCTCGACCGCGACAGCGCGGCGCCGTTGCGCGACGCGCCCCTCGACGCCGCCCGGATGGACCATGCCGACGGCGCGAGGCTGCCTCCGACCGTCGTGGCCGCGTCGTCCTCGCGCTCCTCCGCCGTCTCGTCTTCGGAAGCGCCGTCCGCGGCGTTTGCGGCGTCCGTACCCGCGCCGAGCTTATCGAGCTGTGCGGCGTTGACGCCATCCTCTACGGCCACCGTGTCCGGCCCGGGCATGATGTTGGTCCAGGTGAAGAGCGGCGCGACCGAGCGAACGAACGGGTCCTGCGAACGCGTTGGCACAGCACGCGTTGGCAGCATCACCTTCCGCACGAGTCGGCACTATGCGTCGGGCGCCAGGCCAAGGGTGGTGGGAGCGCCACCCGAAGCACGCACGCACCTCTTTGACCAGGCCAGCGATCATCAGGCCCTCCGCCGCCTTCTTGAGCTGCCGCAGGTCCCTGTCCGCCTGGGGCCCTGCGACCTGGGCCGCAGAGCCAGGCCCGGACGCATTGCCGCCACCTGCACACACGCCACAGCCACGCAAGCTCACCTCACATCACATCAACCAGAACGCACGCAGGAGCGCCGCAGCAACTCCTCTGCGTTGTTCGGCTGTGTGATCCACAGTCCCACAGCTCCACCATCGATCGAGGATCCTGCCTTCTGCCCTAAATTTAGCCCTGATTGAGATGCCTCTCGTGGGCTGCGCACCTAGGTTCTTGTTGACGCCAGCAGATGACTTTGGCACGGCGCGGCGCCGCCAAAGGACCACCAGGGCCAGCAGCAACGCCAGCGCGACAAAGCCGCCCGCCGCGGCGCCAATGATGATGGCCAGCTTGGGCTTGGAGCCGTCTTCTGCCGGGGGTGGGGAGGCTGCAGGCATGGCATAACAATTGAGCAGTCGTGAGCGGGGCGCTTGGCTGCCTCCCTTCTCTTTTCACGGCCACCTGCAAGAGACTGCAAGGTCGCAACTGCTACTGCTGCTGAAGAGGAGTCGTGTCGTCAGGGCCAAGCTGACAGCTTGAGCGGCAGCAACAAGAACAAAAAGGGACACAACGCGCACCTGCCGCCGCCACCGCCGTGCGTACAGCCGTCACCGTCACCGAGTGGCTCTGTCCCGCCGCCATGAACACCACGTTGGCCAGCGCATCCGTCGGCACCACGTTGAGGTTGAAGTCGCTCGTGCCCCACGCAACCACCTTGCCGCTGCTCTGCAGCGCCAGCGAATGGTTGGCCCCGGCCGTGACAGCAATGACGTCGCTCAACCCGTCCGGCACCGCCGTCTGGTTCGCTGCATTGGACCCCCACGCCACCACAGTGCCGTCGTTGCGCAGCGCCACGCAGTGCGACAGGCCGGCAGCAATCGCGCGCACGCCCGACTGCGCCGCCGTCGGCACCGCCTGCTGCGGAGCACCTGGCCCCCACGTGACCACCCCACCCGTTTTCAGCAGGGCCATGAGGATCGTGTTGCCGCCCGCAGCCACGCCCACCACGCCGGCCGTGACCGCCTGCTGCACGTCGGAAGGCATGGGCGTAGCCGCCAGCGCACCCCACTGCAACACGCTGCCGCTGCTCAGCACCGCCATCGACGTGTCCAGCCCAGCTGCGATCGCCAGTGCGCCATCGCGCGCCGCTGCAGGGATGGTCCATGCCGCCTGCGAGCTCATGCTGCCAAAGCCGACGAGCGTGCCGTTGCCCAGCAGGCACAGAGCGTGCGTCGACCCGGCAGCGATTGCCGTCACGTTTGAGAGCGACGAGACGGGGTCGCCGGTCCACCACTGGTCGCCCCACCATCGCACGGTGCCGTCGGAGAGAAGCACGAGGTTGTAGCCTGACCCTGCCTTGATGCTGACCACGCGCTTGTTGGTGCTGGTCTGCAGCAGCAAGCGCCCTAAGGTAGCCTTGCTGATGCCTGGGATGTCGGTGGGGACGTTGGCAAGGGCCTCGGAGACGTTGCCCCAGATGGCCACCTTTTGGCTGGTGCCTGCACGATAGGGAGGGGGACACAAGGGAAAGCACTTGTGGCACACTGCGCCTCCCAGCCGGGCCCGGTATAGTGAGATGAAAGCGAGGGCTATGCTCACCGAGGACCTCGTCGATGGGGGGTGAGGGCGGCGGGCTGGGGGTGGGCGGAGGTGCGGGTGGCCGCGGTGGTGAGGGCTGGTTCGGGCCTGCGCGAACGATGAAAAGGAGAACAGTGCAGGACGAGCAAGACTTGGTGAGCACCAGAGGGAGTTACGAGGTGTTGGGGCTGATTTTGCGACAGGTTGGAAGGTTTCCCACTCACTCCGCGGCGATGGGTATGGCGGTGGAGCAGGAGGCGGGGAAGGAGGCGGGTAGGGTGGCGACGGCGGCTGCGGCGGGGGAGGCGAAGGGCTGGGCGGCGGTGAAGGCGGCGGGGGGCTGGCAGGTCCTTGGATGGCGAGCGAGTGCTGGCCACCTGCTGCCACAGCGCGGATGCGTGAGGATGCCCCGGCTGGCACCGTCGCTTGGCCCCAGTCGTTGCGGCCCCTGCGGCAGGTGCGAAGCGCAGCGTGAACGTGAGGACGAGCGGGTCGCAGCAGTCCTTCATGGGATCGCAGGAGGCGGAAGTCCGCACGCACCAGGCGACCAGTGAGCCGTCGTTGCGGATCGCCAGCGAGTGCTGCGCGCCGCCGCCGGCGTGGATCGACACCACGTTGGACCGAGCCTCGATGGGCACTCCTGTGCAGCGGCAGCAACGCAGCACCACACGGCGTGCTCGTCAGTGATGAGCACCAATGGCCGCTCCAGGCCGTAAGGGAGCTCGCTGGCCCCCCGATACCACGACTCGACCAAACTTGAAAGCACGCAGCATCAACCACCAAAGCCACTCACTGGTCTCGTTCCACTCGGAGGAGCCCCACGCGATCACAGTGCCGTTCCTCAGCAGCGCCAGCGAGTGGAACGCCCCCGCCGCGATCGCCACAGCGTTGGACCTCGCGGCGAGCGGCACGTCCGACTGGCCCTGCTGGTTGTGCCCCCACGCCACCACCGTCCCGTTGCGGAGCAGCGCCATCGAGTGCAGCGCTCCCGCCGATACCGCAATCACGTTCGACTGCGCCACCACGGGAATCGTGACGCTGCCCCACCAGTCGTCGCCCCACGCGTACGCCGCGCCCGTGTCGAGCAGCACCAGCGCGTGCACGTTGCCCATCGACACCTGCGTGACGCCCGTGGGCGGCGGGCTGGGCGCGTCGCACTGCGCGAAGTCGCTGGAGCCCCACGAGGCGATGGTCCCATCGGAGAGCAGCACGATGTTGCAGGAGGCGCAGGCGGCGATGCCGATGACCGTGGCTGACGCCAGGCTTGTGGGCTGCTCCCACTGGAAGAGCACGTTCTCGCCCCAGACGGTGACAGAGCCATTGCCGAGCAGCGCCATTGAGTGCTGCGGAGCGGGCGAGGTGACGCAGGCAGCATTAGGGCGATCATCAGTGAGGGCACGATCTGAGGGCGGGTTCGCATGAATTCGAAAGCCGGATGACGACTCACCCTCCAGCCGGCCGCGATCGCGACGACGTTGTTGAGCGGGTTGCTGAGAGGGGTGGTTTGGCCGTCGTCGCCACGTCCCCAGGCGACCAGCGTGTCCAGCACTGCAGGATGGGTGCAGTGCGGTGGTGTGAAAGGGAATGATTGAGACATCCTGACGAAGGCCAACGTTGTGTTGCCAGACGCGGCTTACCTGTCATTGGCGGTGCGGGCGAGGGTGGCGGGCTGGGCGGGGGACGAGGTGGGGACGGAGGCGTGGGTGGTGAGGGTGGCGTGGGCGGGGATGGTGAGGGGCTTGGCGGTGTGGGAGGGGGGCTGGGCGGGGACGGTGGGCTGAATTCGACAATGGCCAGTGCGTGGTAAAAGCCTCCAGTGAAGGACTGCAGAGAGAGGGCGCGGTGCAACAGTGAGTGGTGATGATCGTGTGGGAAATCGTGCAGCGTGAGAGGTTACCTGCCAGTGCCCCATGCCCGTTTGCCAACAACCATATGTAGGCCGCAAACTGCCTGCTGCTGCTGCTGCAGCCCAAGCCTGCCCCCCTCCCTGCCCCGCACCGCCCCGCACCTGCATGCGACCTCCCTGCGCTTCCGGCGGGATGTCCGTCTGGTTGAAGTTGTTGTTGCCCCACCCGATGATGGTGCCGTTGTTGAGCAGCGCCAGCGCGTGGATTCCGCCGGCACTGATCATTTTGACGGCGCCGGGCTGAGACAAGATCCGCGGCACGTACATCTGCAGACGAATGCATCCCCACAGAAGCCCACAGGCAGGTGGAGCAGAGAACGCTCTGCGTCACGTTGAGCTCTACACCTGGTGCTGGCTTGAGCGGCTTTTGCGCAGCTCAACAGAAGCTTCTGTTGCGAGCTTCTGTGGAGTAAAGCCAGGTATCCCACACCGTCCACTTGCCATGTTGTAGATTGTGGCTCCCCAGACCAGCAACGAGCCGTCAGCCTTGAGAGCCACCGAGTGAAAGCCGGACGCGGAGATGGCGACCACGCCGGACTTGGCCGCTTCAGGCACGTCCAGCTGCAAGTGAGGCATGGAGCGGATAGAAAGGGGATCAGACGCGCTCCCGCCGGCGTGACAGCAGCAAGCAGTCTCCCCTCAACACACGAGAGCAGGGGTAGCGGGGAAGGCGCCATGCGATTGGAAGAAAGGGAGCGCCGCGTAGAGGCGGGGCGTGCTTGTAGAGGTTGGATCAGGCATACAGATTGGCTAGGCTGCAGCACTAGTTAGTCTCCAGTCATGAGTGGTGGTGGCGCCTTTTCTTATCGTCATGTGGCATGCTGCCCTGAGGGCTTTGAGGGTGGCGATTAGGGTTAGAGTGTCGGCCGAAAGCAGGGGACGGCTGGCAGGCTCCCGCAATGCAAACGGCACCACCGCCCGGCTTTGCAGGTCACGCACCTGCCCCAAGTTGTTGAAGCCCCATGCGTAGACCCTGCCCGCCTGGGTCAGCACCAAGCCTGCGCGTGCGCACAGCACCACTTCACGGCGTGAGACATGGCAGCAAAGTGCATCCTCACCGCCTGGGGACTGCCGTTGCCACCTCCACCACCCCCCCTGTCGAACATCTGCCCTCCCAATCGCTGCGCCTCCCACAAAAAAATGCCCCTCCTAATGTTGCGCCTCCCAACGCTCAACGCCTTCCATTCAGCGATGACCAAAGCCTTCTCAATCGCAGCGCCTCCCCCCTCCACCTGCGCACCAAGCCCTCCTCCCCATCCAGCCCACCCCAGACCCACCCAGCGCCCTCCTCCCCATCCAGCCCACACCAGACCCAGCCAAGGCGCGCACCGTGCTGCTCTCCCGCCGCGATGGCAATGATCTTGTTCTGAGCCGCCTGCGGCGGCGTGTTGACCCCATATGTCGGGGTGCCCCACACCACCACCTTTCCATTCGCCTTGAGCGCCAGCGACACCATGCCGCCCCCCGCAATCGCCACGACGTCGGACTTGGCGTCTGCCGGCACGGTGCTCTCCCCAAAGGCGTTGCTACCCCAGGCGTAGACGGTGCCATTGCTCTTGAGGGCCAGCGTGTGCTGCTCGCCTGCTGCGATGGCAATGATGCCGGTGCTGATGGCGGCGGGGCTGTTGAGCTGCCCCGCGTTGTTCCAGCCCCAGGTGTGGACGGAGCCGTCGGCTAGCAACGCCACACTGCGGGGAGGTGCAAGGGCAGCAGAGGTGGCAGCGTGGACGTGGGGGTAGTAGGGAGCGCGTGACGGGGCTGTGCTGGGGCGAAGGCGGCGTGCAGGCGCGAGTCACACCCAGACAGACATGCCTGTGCGCTCCTGTTGCTAGTCTGGGGCGCCCCCGGCGCTTCTGTCGCCGCTGCTGCCACCATTCTGCCGCAGTGCTGTCCCTGGCTTCTTGCAGCGCGGAATGCTGCCCGGGACCTGTGGGGACTTTATATTGCCACCTAAGCATATAGAAACACAAAGGCGCAGCTTGAAAACGGCTTGATCACGCGCCGCACCTGTGGTAAATTCCGGCGCTGACCGCGATCGCTGGCGACTGCGCCACCGCATCAGGAACCGTGCAGTCGTCGAATAAGTTCCATCCCCAGCAGATGACTCTTCCGGCCGCAGCAGCTGCAGGGGCAATGCAGAGGCACGGTCAAAATGCGTGGACAGCGCGGTACACGCGTGCATGAGCCACGCTGACTGCGCCGTGCTGCCTGCCAGCACGCCATGGAGCCTGAAGGAGGCTCTCCAGTCCCCCGCACGCACCTCCTGAGGCGCTGGCTGCGAGCGAGAGGACCGCTGCTGCGAGAGCGGCGTTCGGGTGAAGGCCAAACGGTGATGCTCGCCGCAGGGAGGAGCGCGGCGAGCCTCTGGCCGGGCCTTTCGGCCGACGGCCCGTGCACATTGTGGACTCAGGCGCTCGCGATTGCTCTCTCGGCGAGCGTGTGGGTATGTTCCCGCGCCGAACGGTGGACGCGACGGAAACTGCGCCGCTGGGCGGAAGAAGCGTCGCCAATGAATGTCGCAAGTCCACTGCTCAGTGCTTCTTGTCCTCGTGTGTGTGCGTTTCGCGCGCTCGCCCCGCCGTCCTGCTGCACGGGTGTTGTACATGTTGACTCGCGAGGGAGGCGATAGCGAGGCGCCATAGCTAGGATAGGCCAACAAGTCGCTTGCGCAAGCTAGTCCTCATGCAGGCGAATGGCTGCCAAGGGGGGGCATGTGCGTGCGTGCGGGAGGGAACGAATCCAGAAAGCAGAACACGCTGAGCCTTCCAGTCCATTGCTTGTGCATTATTGCCTTCAATCGTCATGACGTCCTCTGCCATACTGCCGGATCCACACCCGCGTCCTGCCGGTCCCGCCCCACGCAGGCCAGAAGAGCAGTACGCTACGGCCTGCACTGCAGTTGGACCAGCGTGCTAGCGCAGTCCAATGCTAGCTAATGCTAACTCTTACATCACCACTCCTCTACCACTAGGGCGCCTCAGGGGAAGGCGTGCCTACGCCCACATCCTGTACTCCAGGCCACCAAACAGCTGCGCCGCGGGGGCGGCGGCGGGGGCGGTGGGCCTCATGCCCCGCCCCTCACGCAACTCCTGCACGCGCACGCGTGCGACTGCGCACTCCACGTCGCGCTGCAATAGGTGGCGGGTGAGGGCGGCACGCTCGGCCTTGAGCGCCTCCAGCTGCATCTGGCGCGCTTGGTGGGCCTGCTGCAGCGCCACGTAGGCCTGGTGCCACGGCTGCACGGTG
>QAXK01004870.1:0-28065 GCA_004335735.1 Chlorella sp. KRBP | reverse complement strand
GATGTCGTGGTGCGGCGGCGGGCTGATCAGCCCCACACCCGGCGTCGAGTGCCGCGTCTTGGCCACCCACGGGTAGACCTTCGGGCCGGGCAGCTGGCCGCCCTCGCCCGGCTTGGCGCCCTGGGCCATCTTGATCTGGATGTCGTCGGCGTGGGTCAGGTACATCGACGTCACACCGAAGCGGCCCGAGGCGACCTGCTTGATCGCCGAGCGGCGGGTGGGGTCGAGGAGGCGGTCGACGTCCTCGCCACCCTCACCGGTGTTGGAGCGCGCCTTGAGCCGGTTCATCGCGATGGCGAGGGTCTCGTGCGCCTCCTTGCTGATCGAGCCGTAGCTCATCGCGCCGGTGTTGAACCGCCGGACGATCTCGGAGACGGGCTCGACCTCCTCCAGCGGCACGGGCTCGCGCGGCGCGGCGCCCCCGAGCTCGAAGAGCCCGCGCAGGGTCATCAGCCGGCCGGACTGCTCGTCGATGCGGCGCGTGTACTGCTTGAAGACGTCGTAGCGGCGCTGCCGGGTGGCGTGCTGGAGCCGGAAGACGGTCTCGGGGTCGAAGAGGTGCGGCTCGCCCTCGCGACGCCACTGGTACTCGCCGCCGACGACGAGCTTGCGGTGGGCCTGGCGGATGCCGTCCGGCGGGTACGCGGCCTCGTGCCGGGCGGCGGTCTCGGCGGCGAGGACGCGCAGGCCGACCCCGCCGAGCTGGCTGACGGTGCCGGTGAAGAACTCGTCGACGAGCTCCTGGGACAGGCCGATCGCCTCGAACACCTGCGCGCCGCGGTAGGAGGCGACGGTGGAGATGCCCATCTTCGACATCACCTTGAGCACGCCCTTGCCGAGCGCCTTGATGAGGTTGGCGACCGCCTTCTCCTCGGTGACCTCGGTGATGTCGCCGCGCCGGACCATGTCCTCGACGCTCTCCATCGCGAGGTAGGGGTTGATGGCGGCGGCGCCGTACCCGATGAGCAGCGCGACGTGGTGCACCTCGCGGACGTCGCCGGCCTCGACGATGAGCCCGACCTGGGTGCGGGTCTTCTCGCGGATCAGGTGGTGGTGCACCGCGGAGGTGAGCAGCAGCGACGGGATGGGCGCGAGGTCGCGGTCGGAGTCGCGGTCGGAGAGCACGACGAAGCGGGCGCCCTCGGCGATCGCGGCCGAGACCTCGGCGAAGATCTCGTGGAGCCGTGCGCGCAGGGCGTCCTCTCCCCCGCTGACGTCGTAGGTGCCCCGGACGACGACGGTCTCGAAGCCGGGCAGGTCGCCGTCGGCGTTGATGTGGACGATCTTCGCGAGCTCGTCGTTGTCGAGCACCGGGAAGGGCAGGACGACCTGGCGGGCGTGGGCCGCGTTGGCGTCGAGGAGGTTGCCCTCGGGGCCGATCGAGCTGGCGAGCGAGGTGACGAGCTCCTCGCGGATCGCGTCGAGCGGCGGGTTGGTGACCTGGGCGAAGAGCTGGGTGAAGTAGTCGAAGACCAGGCGAGGGCGCTCGGAGAGCACCGCGATCGGGGTGTCGGTGCCCATCGAGCCGAGCGCCTCGCCGCCGGTGCGGGCCATCGGCGCCACGAGGATCTTCAGCTCCTCCTCGGTGTAGCCGAAGGTCCGCTGGCGGCGGGCGACCGAGGCCGCCGTGTGGATGATGTGCTCGCGCTCGGGGAGGTCACCGAGCTCGATGAGGCCCGCGTGCAGCCACTCCTCGTACGGGTGCTCCGCGGCGAGCCCGGACTTGACCTCCTCGTCGCTGACGATGCGACCGGCGGCGGTGTCGACGAGGAACATCCGGCCCGGCTGGAGGCGGCCGCGACGCACGACGTTCTCCGGCTCGATGTCCAGGACACCGGACTCCGAGGCGAGGACGACGAGGCCGTCGTCGGTGACCCAGTAGCGACCGGGGCGCAGGCCGTTGCGGTCGAGGACCGCACCGACGAGCGTGCCGTCGCTGAAGCAGACGGCCGCCGGGCCGTCCCAGGGCTCCATGAAGGTCGAGTGGAACTCGTAGAACGCGCGGCGGGCGGGGTCCATCGAGTCGTGGTTCTCCCACGCCTCGGGGATCATCATGAGGACCGCGTGCGGCAGGCTGCGGCCGCCGAGGTGGATCAGCTCGAGGACCTCGTCGAAGGAGGCCGAGTCCGACGCCTCGGGGGTGCAGACCGGGGAGAGCCGGGAGATGTCACCGGGCAGGACGTCGGACGCGAGCTGGCTCTCGCGGGCGTGCATCCAGTTGCGGTTGCCCTTGACGGTGTTGATCTCGCCGTTGTGCGCGATGAGCCGGTACGGGTGGGCCAGCGGCCAGCTCGGGAAGGTGTTGGTCGAGAACCGCGAGTGGACCAGCGCCAGCTCGGAGGCGAAGCGCTCGTCGGACAGGTCGGGGAAGAACGGCTCGAGCTGGCCGGTCGTGAGCATCCCCTTGTAGACGACGGTGCGGGCCGACAGCGACGGGAAGTACACCTCGACCTCGCGCTCGGCGCGCTTGCGCAGGGCGAAGGCGACGCGGTCCAGCTCGATGCCGGTGCGGCCCTCTCGGGAGGCGACGAAGAGCTGGCGGAAGCACGGCATGGTGGCCCGGGCGGCCTCGCCGACGAGGTCGGGGACGACGGGCACGTCGCGCCAGGCGAGGACGTCGAGGCCCTCGGCGTCGGCGATCTCGGCGATCCGCTGCTCGGCCTGCGCGCGCTCGTCGGCGTCGGTGGGCAGGTAGGCCATGCCGGCCGCGTAGGCGCCGGCGGGCGGGAGCTCGACGTCGAGGACCTCGCGGAAGAAGCGGTCGGGGACCTGGGTGAGGATGCCCGCACCGTCGCCGACGAGCGGGTCGGCACCGGTGGCGCCGCGGTGGTCGAGGTTGCGCAGCGCGTCGAGGGCATGGACGACGATGTCGTGGCCCGCGCTCCCCCGCATCGTCGCGACCATCGCCACGCCGCACGCGTCGTGCTCGTGCGCGCGGCGGTAGAGGCCGACGTCGTCGGGCTGGGCGGAGAAGCGGGCGACGGACACGTCGGGTCACCGTCCTCGGGGTCGACGGCCCCCAGGGTCAGGGCCGGGCACGGCAAGGTCAGGCGCGGACGACTACGGCCACGTCCCGGAATGTTATCCCCGGCCCCCCGTGTCTTGCCATTCGAGCGGTGCTATCCCACATCCTGGGACTCGGACCGGTCGGCGGAGGTCCCCTCCGCCGGCTCGTCGGCCGGCTCCGGAGCAGGCTCCCCGGACGCCTCGGCCCGGGCCGCGCGCCGGCCGGTGAACCAGACGATCCAGACCCCGAGGAGGAAGACGAGGATGCTCGTCCAGACGTTGAGCCGCTGGCCGAGGATCAGCTCGGCCTCGTCGGTCCGCATCTTCTCGACGACGATGCGGCCGATCGGGTAGCCGGCCACGTAGAGGCCGAGCAGCTGCCCCGGGGCGAGCGACCGGCGCCGGTCGACGAGGAGCAGCGCGGTGCCGAGGACGACGAGGAAGAGGAACTCGTAGAGGAAGGTCGGGTGGAAGACCCCGGCCACGACCGGGTCGCCCGAGGCGTCGGTGACGGCCCGGCCCGCCGACTGGTCCCACTCGTAGACGCGCAGGCCCCACGGGAGGGTCGTCGGCGCGCCGTGCAGCTCGTTGTTGAACCAGTTGCCCCAGCGCCCGAGCGCCTGCGCGAACGCCACCCCGGGGGCCGCGGCGTCGGCGAACTGGAGGAACGGCACCCCCGAGCGCTTGCAGCCGATCCAGGCGCCGAGCGCGCCGAGGGCGATCGCGCCCCAGATGCCGAGGCCGCCGTTCCAGATCTTCACGGCGTCGAGGAGGTTGCCGCCCTCGCCGAAGTACGGCCCCGGCGTGGTGACGACGTGGTAGAGCCGACCGCCGACGATGCCGAAGATGACGGCCCACGCCGAGACGTCGAGGACGACGCCCGAGTCGATGCCGCGGCGAGCGAGGCGACGACCGGTGAGCCACACCGCGAGCACGATGCCCGCGAGGATGCACAGCGCGTAGGCCCGCAGGGTGAGCGGCCCGAGGTGCAGGGCCCCCACGGTGGGACTGGGGAGGTAGGCGACCACGTCAGCACCGCCTCGCGGACCCGGCGGTCACCGGGTGGCGTCCTGGACGGCCTTCGTGAAGCCCTCGACCGTGCCGATGGTGGCGAGGTCGGTCATCTGGCCGTTGATCATCACGGTGGGGGTGCCCTGGAACCCGGAGATCTTGAACGCGGCATCGTTCACCGAGCTGATGTACTTCGTGTACGTGCCGTCGGTGACGCACTGCTTCCACGTGGTGAGCGCGTCCCCGGTGATGCCGGCCGTCTGCGCCCAGCCCTCGAGGGTGGCCTCGTCGACGTCCTCGCCCTCGCTCTTCTGCGCGGCGTACACGGCGTCGTGGAAGGGCTGGAACTTGCCGTCGGCCGCGGCGCAGAACGCGCCGTTGCCCGCCGGGGTGCTGTTCTCGGCGCCGGTCTTGTCGTCGAGGAAGTTGAGCACGTGGTAGGTCAGCTTGATCTTGCCCGACTTCGCGAGGCCCTCGATCGTCGGGCCGAGGATGCTCTCGAACTGGGCGCACACCGGGCACTGGAAGTCCTCGTAGAGGTCGACCGTGGGGGCACCGGCGGCGGGCGTCACGTCGGCGAAGGCGGGGTAGCCCTTGCCCATCGTGGCCCCGGCCGGCGTGGCCGTGCTCGTGCCGACCGCGGCCTGCTTCTGCGCCTGGCTCCAGACGACGCCTCCGACGACCGCGATGATCGCGACGACGGCGACGACGGTCGCGACGACGATCTTGTTCGCGCCCCCACCACCGCCGGCCTTCTGCGCGGCCTGGATCTTGGCCTGCCGGGGGTTGCCCGCGGCCTTCGACGAGTTCGGCTTCTTGGCCATGGTCGTGGAGGTGCCTTTCCGTGTCCGGCGAGGGGTCGTTGGGGGGCGGGTCAGTGCCCGAAGAGGACGCGGTCGAGCGAGACCAGCGACCGCGGCCGCCACCAGAGCCAGGCCCCCGCGAGGGCGAAGACGGCGTCCCGCGCGATCTCCTGAGGGTACTTGGTCTCGTTCGCGCCGATCGTGCCGCCACCGCCGAAGCAGCCGCAGTCGATGGTCAGGCCGCGGGCCCACGCCTGCGCGATGCCGATGACGAAGACGACCATGAGGAGGGTGGCGACCACCGCCACCGGCCGGGTGAACAGGCCGAGCACGAGCAGCACGCCGAGGACGATCTCGAGGAAGGGCAGGGCCAGGCCGATGAAGCCGGCGAGGTCGTACGGGAGGATCTCGTAGCCCTGGACGGCCCGCTGCGAGGTGAGCGGGTGCCCGACCTTCACCGCGCCGGCGTAGACGAGGACCGCACCGAGGAAGAGCCGGGCCACGAGCCCGACGACGTCGCGGACCTGCTCGCGGCGGTACCAGGGTTCGGCCACGGTGTCGGTGCCGTCGGTCGTCGTGCTCATCGCTGTCCTTCCCGGACTCCCTCGGCGAGCTCCGCAGTCAGTGAACGCAACGCCTCGAGGCGCTCTGCGGGTTCCCCGTCGCCGGCGAGCACCTTGACCAGGGCCGAGCCGACGATGACGCCGTCGGCGTAGCTCGCGATCTCGGCGGCCTGTGCGCGGGTGGAGACCCCCAGCCCGATGCAGACCGGGAGGTCGGTGACGTCGCGGACCCGGTCGACGAGCCCGCGGGCGTCGGTGTCGACGCTGGTGCGCGCCCCGGTGACCCCCATCGTGGACGCGGCGTAGACGAAGCCGCGGCTGGCCCCGGTGACCGTGACGAGCCGCTCGGGCGTGCTGCTCGGGGCCACGAGGAAGACCCGGTCCAGGCCGTGCCGGTCGCTCGCCGCGATCCACTCGTCGGCCTCGTCGGGGATGAGGTCGGGGGTGATGAGCCCCGCTCCCCCGGCGCCGGCGAGGTCGGCGGCGAAGCGCTCGACGCCGCGGCGCATCACGAGGTTCCAGTACGTCATGACGAGCGGGGCGGCCCCGGCCTCGCGGACGGCCGAGACGGCGGTGAACACGTCGTCGACGCGGCTGCCCTGCTCGAGGGCGGTGGCGACGGCGTGCTGGATGACCGGGCCGTCCATCAGCGGGTCGCTGTACGGGACGCCGACCTCGACGATGTCGCAGCCGGCCTCGACGAGGACGCGCAGCGCGGCGAGGGAGCCCTCGAGGTCCGGGAACCCGACGGGCAGGTAGCCGACGAGCGCGGCGCGGCCCTCGGCCCGGCAGCGGGCGAGGACGTCGGCGACCCCGGTGGCCTGGGCGGTGCTCACGACTGCGTGCCCTCCTCGACGAGGCCGAACCAGGCCGCGGCGGTGTGCATGTCCTTGTCCCCGCGCCCCGAGAGGTTGACGAGCAGCAGGGCGTCGGGGCCGAGCTCGCGGCCGACCTGCATCGCGCCCACGAGCGCGTGCGCCGACTCGAGCGCGGGGATGATGCCCTCGGTGCGGCAGAGCAGCGAGAAGGCCTCCATCACCTGCTCGTCGGTGGCGTACCGGTACTCGGCCCGGCCGCTGTCGCGGAGGTGCGCGTGCTCGGGGCCGACGCTCGGGTAGTCCAGACCGGCCGAGATCGAGTGCGACTCGACCGTCTGCCCGTCCGCGTCCTGCATGAGGTAGCTCATCGCGCCGTGGAGCACGCCCGGCGTCGCGTCGGCCGCGAACCGGGCCGCGTGCCGGCCGGAGTCGACGCCCTCGCCCCCGGCCTCGACGCCGATGAGGCGGACCCCGGTGTCGGGCACGAACCGGTGGAAGATGCCCATCGCGTTGGACCCGCCTCCGACACAGGCGATCACGGCGTCGGGCAGGCGGCCGGCGAGCTCGAGGACCTGCGCGCGCGCCTCCTCGCCGATGATCGCGTGGAAGTCGCGGACCATCTCGGGGAACGGGTGCGGGCCGGTGACGGTGCCGATGGCGTAGTGCGTCGTGGAGACGTTGGTGACCCAGTCGCGCAGCGCCTCGTTGATGGCGTCCTTGAGGGTCGCGGACCCGTGCTCGACGGCGACGACGTCTGCCCCGAGGATCTTCATCCGCGCGACGTTGAGCGCCTGGCGCTCGGTGTCGACCTTGCCCATGTAGACCGTGCACTCCAGCCCCATGAGCGCCGCGGCGGTGGCGGTGGCGACGCCGTGCTGGCCGGCGCCGGTCTCGGCGATGATGCGCGTCTTGCCCATCCGCTTCGTGAGCAGCGCCTGGCCGAGGACGTTGTTGATCTTGTGCGAGCCGGTGTGGTTGAGGTCCTCGCGCTTGAGGACGACCCGTGCGCCGCCGCAGTGGGCGGCGAAGCGCGGCACCTCGGTGACGATGCTCGGGCGACCCGTGTAGGTGGCGTGCAGGCGGGCGAGCTCGTCCTGGAACTCGGGGTCGACCGCGGCCTTCTGGCGGGCCTCGTCGAGCTGCTCGAGCGCCGGGACGAGCGCCTCGGGGACGTAGCGCCCGCCGAAGTCGCCGAAGCGGCCGGGGCGCGGCAGCTCGTCGACGGTCAGGCCATCGGCGGCGGGCTCGAGGGGTTCGGCGGACTGGGTCACGATGCCTCCTCCGCCGCACCGGCGGCGACGATGGCGGCCGCGGCCGCCGTGGGGTCGCCGGTGCGCACCAGCGCCTCGCCGACGAGGACGACGTCGGCGCCCTGCCCGGCGTAGGCGGCGGCGTCCGCGGGCCCGGTGATGCCGGACTCGGCGACGGTGACGACACCGGCGGGCAGCAGCGGGCGCAGCCGCGAAAAGGTGTCGGCGTGGACCTCGAGGGTCTTGAGGTTGCGGGCGTTGACGCCGATGACCGAGGCACCGGCGTCGAGGGCGCGCTGGGTCTCGGCCTCGTCGTGGACCTCGACGAGCGCGGTCATCCCGAGCTCGCCGACCCGCGAGAGCAGCGCCGCGAGGGTGGGGTCGTCGAGGGCGGCAACGATGAGCAGGACGAGGTCCGCCCCGTGCGCCCGGGCCTCCCACACCTGGTAGTCGGTGACGACGAAGTCCTTGCGCAGCACCGGGACCGACACCGCGGCGCGGACGGCGTCGAGGTCCTCGAGGCTGCCGCCGAAGCGTCGCCGCTCGGTGAGCACCGAGATCGCCGAGGCGCCACCGGCCGCGTACTGCGACGCGAGGGCGGCGGGGTCGGGGATGTCCGAGAGGGCACCCTTGCTCGGGCTGGCCCGCTTGACCTCCGCGATGAGCGAGAGGCCGGGACGGCGCAGGACCGCCTCCGCGTCGAGCGCGGGCGGCACGGCCGCCACGGCGTCGCGCAGCGCGGCGAGCGAGCGGGTGGCCTCGCGCCCGGCGAGGTCCTCGCGGACCCCGGAGACGATGGAGTCCAGGACGGTGCTCACGATCGGGGCGCCCTCATCGGATCGAGGGGGCCTGCGAGGCGTCCCGACCGGCGGCACCGTAGCCCGCCATCGAGAGCACCTTGCCGGCCACCGCACCGACGACCGCGAGCACGACGCCGCCGACGAAGAGCCAGGGGTTGGGGAACACGACCGCGAGGGACATGATCGTCGACGCGACGATGATGATGCCGACCGCGGTCCAGGCGGCGACGCTGTGTCCGTGGTCCTCGTGCTCGTCCATGGGTCCACCTCGGGGGGTCGGGGCCGGGCGCGGCCCGGCGGTCGGGTTCTCTGTGCTCGATTCTGTCAGGTCCGTCGGTCGTCGCCGACGTCGGTCGGGTCACGCCCGGCGGACAGGTCGTCCCAGGCCGAGCCGACCCGCTCACCGCGCGATCCCGCCACGTGTCCCTCGGCGGTCGCGGCCCGCTCGTAGCGCCGGGACGGACCCGCCCAGCGACGACGGCCCACGAGGGCGGCGGCGAGCGCGCCGAGCGCCAGGAGCACGCCGAGGAGGGCGACCCACGGCCAGGGTGTGGCGCTCGCCTGGGCCTCGACCGTGCCGGTGCGCCCGACCCGGGCGGCGGCCACCGGCCCGAGGACGGACGCGGGGTCGGCGAGGACCCGCGTGACGAGGGCGGCCGCGGCGACGAGGCAGGCCACCCAGAGCACGAGCGCGACGAGCCGTGCGATGCGGCCCGCCGCGACGACGGCCACGGCGGCGGCGGCCACGGCGAGGGCGATGGCGGAGAGCCCCGGCGCGACCTCGGCGCCGGTGGCGCTGACCCGGCTGCCACCGAGGACGGCGTCCGCGACCGTGCCGGTGACCCACGGCCGGAACCCGGCGACGAGGACCACCCCGGCACCGAGCAGGGCGAGGAGGGCGACCGGGCCCTTGCCCGTCAGCCGCCTCACGAGACGGTCCGCATGGCGCGGGCGGTGGCGACGGCCCGCAGCGCGGCGGTCGCCTTGTGCACGCACTCCTCGAACTCGCGCGCCGGCACCGAGTCGGCGACGATCCCCGCCCCGGCCTGCACGTGCGCCACGCCGTCGCGGATGACGGCGGTGCGGATGGCGATCGCCATGTCGAGGTCGCCATGGAAGTCGAGGTAGCCGACGACGCCGCCGTAGACCCCCCGGCGGGACGGCTCGTAGCGCTCGATGAGGGCCAAGGCCCGCGGCTTGGGCGCCCCCGAGAGGGTGCCCGCCGGGAAGGCCGAGACGAGCACGTCGTAGGCGTCCACGCCCGGCCGGGTGTCGCCGACGACCGTGGACTCGAGGTGCATGACGTGGCTGTAGCGGCGGACGTCCATGAACTCGACGACGTCGACGGTGCCGGGACGGCAGACCCGCTGGAGGTCGTTGCGGCCGAGGTCGACGAGCATCACGTGCTCGGAGCGCTCCTTGGGGTCGGCGAGCAGCTCCTCGGCGAGGCACACGTCGTCCTCGGGCGTCTTGCCGCGGGGCCGGCTCCCGGCGATGGGGTGGGTGATGGCCCGCTCCCCCGTCACCCGGACCAGCGCCTCGGGGCTGCTGCCGACGACCGTGTAGTCGGAGCCCTCGGCGTCGGGGAGCCGGAAGAGGTACATGTAGGGGCTGGGGTTGGAGGCGCGCAGCGCGCGGTAGACGTCGAGCGGGTCCGCCGGGCAGTCCAGCGAGAACCGCTGCGAGAGCACCACCTGGAACACCTCGCCGGCCCGGATGTCCTCCTTGGCCAGCTCGACGACCTCCTCGTAGCGGCTGCGCTCGGTGTTCGAGCGGACCTGGCGCATCGCCTCGTCGACGGCGTCGGTGTCGACGAGGGCGACCGTGCTCGGCGCGGGCGCGGCGAGCGCGGCGGTCATGGTGTCGAGGCGGGCGACGGCGTCGGCCCACGCCTCCTCGACCCGCTCGTCGGTGTCGTCGTAGTTGACGGCGTTGGCGACGAGGAGGATCGAGCCGTCGGTGTGGTCGAGGACGGCGAGGTCGGTGGCGAGCACCATCGAGAGCTCGGGCAGCCCCAGCGCGTCGGGCAGCTCGTCGGGCACCTTCTCCCAGCGGCGGACGGCGTCGTAGGAGATGGCCCCGACCATGCCGCCGGTGAGCGGCGGCAGCCCGGCGATCGGCGGGGTGGACAGGGCCTCCATCGTGCCGCGCAGCGCCTCGGTGGCCGGACCCTCCGTGGGCACGCCGACCGGGGGCTCGCCCACCCAGTGGGCCAGCCCGTCCTTCTCGGTGAGCGTGGCACGGCTCGCGGCCCCGACGATGGACCACCGGGACCAGACCCCGCCGTGCTCGGCGGACTCGAGGAGGAAGGTGCCGGGGCGGCCGTCGGCGAGCTTGCGGTACACCCCGACCGGTGTCTCGGCGTCGCCCATGAGCCGCCGGACGACGGGGATGACGCGCCGGTCCCGGGCGAGGACGCCGAAGACGTCGAGGCCCGGCCAGGTCTGCCCGTAGGCGAGGGCGGGGGTCTCGGCGGCCGGTGTGCTCACGCGGCTCCCCCGACGACCGCGCCGAGGTCCCCGGCGTCGAAGCACGTGCGGTCGCCGGTGTGGCAGGCGGCACCGACCTGGTCGACCCGGACGAGGACGGCGTCGCCGTCGCAGTCGAGCGCGACCGAGCGGACGTGCTGGACGTGGCCCGAGGTGTCGCCCTTGCGCCAGTACTCGGAGCGGCTGCGCGACCAGAAGGTCACCCGGCCCTCGGTGAGGGTACGGCGCAGCGCCTCGTCGTCCATCCAGCCCAGCATGAGGACCTCGCCGGAGTCGTGCTGCTGGACGACGGCGGCGACGAGGCCCTGGTCGTCGCGCTTGAGGCGGGCGGCGAGGGCGGGGTCGAGGGCGTCGGGGGTCGGCACCACCCCATTCTGCCGTGGCGCCTCCCGGGCCCCGACCGCGCCCGGTGGACGGACGATCGGACCGGTTCCGCGGGCGGACCCATCCGGACCGGTGGGGGGCTCCGAACACCATCGGGTCGCCGTGGACCCTCCGGTGGTCGACACCCGCGGCCCGTTCCAGCGCGGGATGCTCCCGCGCCCGAGAAGGGACACCACCATGGCAGGGACATCACGACGTGGGCTGCTCGCCGCGGCCGGGTCGGGGACGGCCATCGCCGTCGTCGCCACCGCGGCAGCGGCCCAGGCATCACCCCGCTCGGCCGACGAGGCCCTCGGCGACCTGGACGGCGCCGTCCTCGTCGCCTTCATCGAGGACCCGGGCACCGGGGTCATCTCGCTCATGGTCGGCGAGGAGGAGGTCGAGGTCCACGACCCCGCCCTCGTGCGCCGGCTGGTCCGTGCGGCGGGGGGCAAGGCCTGATGTCCTCCCACCGCGAAGCACCCGAGGTCTCCAAGGACCCCGTCGCCGACAACACCGACGTCTACGCGTTCGTCAGCCCCGACAAGCCCGACACCGTGACGCTCATCGCGAACTTCATCCCCTTCCAGAACCCGCAGGGCGGCCCGAACTTCTACGAGTTCGGGGACGACGTCCAGTACGAGATCAACATCAGCAACTCGGGCAAGGCGGGGGACGTCGACGTCGCATACCGGTTCCGCTTCGAGACCGAGGTCCGCAACAAGAAGACCTTCCTCTACAACACCGGGCCGATCACCTCGATCGACGACCCGGCGTGGAACCGCCCGCAGCGCTACTCGGTGTCGCGGTACGAGAAGGGCAAGGGCTGGAGCCGGCTCGCCGGCCGGCTGTCCTGCCCGCCGGTCAACGTCGGCCCGCGCAGCACCCCGAACTACGCCGACCTCGCGAAGCAGGCCGTCCACCGCATCGCGGGTGGGCGCACCGTCTTCGCCGGGCAGCGGGCCGAGGGGTTCCACGTCGACCTGGGGAGCATCTTCGACCTCGGGACGCTGCGGCCCTTCCAGATGGCCCACCTCATCCCCTCGGCCACCGCGGCCGGGGTCAACGGCACGCAGGGGCTCAACGTCCACAGCATCGCCATCCAGGTGCCGAAGACCGACCTCACGGCCGGCCACAAGGCCCCCAAGGACGCCGCGGACGCGGGCTCGGTCATCGGGGTGTGGGCGAGCGCGAGCCGCCAGAAGACCCGGGTGCTGCACCAGGGCCGTGGTGAGCCCACCTCGACCGGCCCGTTCCAGCAGGTCTCCCGCCTCGGCAACCCGCTCTTCAACGAGGTCATCACGCCGATGGCCGAGAAGGACGAGTGGAACGCCCGCGAGCCCGAGGACGACAGGAAGTACGCGTCCTACGTCGCCCGGCCCGAGCTCGCCGGCCTCCTGCCGGTGCTCTACCCCGGCGTCTTCCCGAAGCTGGCCGCCTACACGAAGGACCGCGCGGACCTCCTCGCGATCCTGCTCACCGGCATCCCGGCCGGGGTCGTCCCCGGGTTCCAGAACTACACCGGGACCAACCAGGCGGACATGCTCCGGCTCAACCTCGCGATCCCGCCGACGAAGGAGCCCAACCCCATCGGGCTCGTCGCCGGCGACCCCGCCGGGTTCCCGAACGGCCGCCGCCCGGTCGACGACGTCGTGGCCATCGAGCTGCGGGCCGTCGCCGGGGCGACCATCCCGCTCGTCGACCCGTCGTTCACGCCCGACGCCGCGACGGCCGGGCTGACCGACGGGACGTCGAACACCAACCCGCCGTTCCTCGACGTGTTCCCGTACCTCGGGACCCCGGCGGGCGGCTACCAGACGACGCCCGGCACCCCGGGCGGCGCCTCCTAGCGGGACCCGTCCCCGTCCCGCCCGCCGGCTCCCGGCGGGCGGGACGGGCTCTCGCAGCCACCACCGAGGAGGACACGCATGCACACCACGGAGAACCCCCACGCCGGTCAGGGCCCGGTGCCCCTGGACATCGGCGGGGACGTCGGCGCCCTCGTCGTCACGATGCCCGACGACCGCCCCGACCTCGCGCTGCTCGAGGTCGAGATCCGCCCGGCCGGGGCGAGCGCCGCCGGCCGGCACACCCACGACCACGACCACGACCACGACCACGACCACGACCACGACCACGACCACGCCTACCCGCACGTCGGGGTCGTGCCCCGGCCGACGCCCGTCGGGACGGTGTCCTCGCTCGTCTACCCCGCGGTGCTCGCGGGCGACTACGAGCTGTGCCCCGTGGGCGGCGACGAGGTCGTGCTCACCGCGACCGTCGCGGGCGGGCGGGTCACCGAGCTCGACTGGCCGGGCTGACCCCGGAGCCCTCGGCGGGCGCCGGTCGCAGGCGCCCGTCGAGGGCGAGCGCGCCGGCGAAGAGGAGGAGGAAGAGCACCGTGATGCCGACGCAGGACACGAGCACCCCGACGACGCCGGCCTCCTCCCGGTGGTCGAGGAAGGGGTACGGGTACCACCCGCTCGCCGCCCCCACGAGGAGCGTCCAGGCCAGCCAGACCAGCGGCCAGGCGAGCGCCTCCAGGGCCGTGCGCAGGCTCGCCCGCGGCCGGGGCCCGACGAGCACCCACGCGAGGATCGCCAGCACGGGGACGGCCATGTGCAGGAGCTTGTCGGCGACCCAGTCGGCGCCCTCGAGGTCGAGGAGAGGCCGGAGCAGGACGAAGTGCACCAGGCCGGTGACGGTGATGCCGACGAGGGCGGCCAGCCGCACCGGCCGGAACCAGCGGCCGTCCCGCGCCGGGTCGCGCCAGAGCTGCCACGCGGTGACCGCGACGAGCACGTTGCTCTGGATCGTGAAGTAGGAGACGAGCCGGCCGAGCCGGATGCCGACGCCGGGAGGCGTGCCGGTCTCGTCGAGGACGCGGCCCCCCTGGAGCACCAGGACCGTCTGGAGGACGAGCGCGACCGTCGCGACGACGGCGACGAGCAGGTGCAGCTGACGGGCGCGCTGGTGGCTCACGCGGGTGAGCCTAGGGCCGCCGACCCACCCGGGGCACCCGTCACGCCGCGGCGAGCACCGACGCACCCCGGAGCACCGACCAGAGGCCGATGCCGAGGAACACGGGCGCGCCGAGGATCCCGCACCAGAAGCTCGGCGAGACCGAGGGGGCCGGCAGGAGCGCCGCGAGGACCGACACCCCGGTGAGCAGTCCGGCGGCGAGGTGGAGCACCGGCTGCTGGAACACCCCGGCGAGCGCGACGAAGTGCAGCCCCACGACGAGCATCACGAGCGGCGCGAACAGGTCCGAGCGGCCGGCCCGGGCCAGGAGCACCCCCGCGACGACCGCGACGAGGACCTCCACCCAGAAGACGACGAGGTAGAGCGTGAACGCGCGGCTGCCCGGCGTGATCGCGGTGGCGGAGTCCCAGCTCCGGACCGCGAGCGTCCCGCTCCACCCCGCGAGCGCCAGCCCGGCGACGGACAGCACGCCGAGGACGGCCCGCCAGACCCAGGACCGCGGAGGTCCCTCCTGGGCCCAGCCGGCCCAGGCGAAGGTGGCGGCGCCGAACACCGCGCCGATCATCACGAGGTCGCGCGGGAAGGTGTCGTCGAGCATCGGGGTCCCCCTCAGGACGTCAGTGGGCCGCGGCCCGCCGCACGGGCAGCCCGTGCGCGGCGAGGGTCTCCTTGACCTCGCCGATGGTCAGGTCGCCGAAGTGGAAGACGCTCGCCGCGAGGACGGCGTCGGCCCCGGCGTCGACGGCGGGCGGGAAGTGCTCCAGCGCGCCCGCTCCCCCGCTGGCGATGACGGGCACGCGCACCTCGGCGCGGACGAGCCGGATCAGCTCGAGGTCGAAACCGTCCTTGGTGCCGTCGGCGTCCATCGAGTTGAGCAGGATCTCGCCGGCACCCAGGGCCTCGGCCCGCGCGCACCACTCGACGGCGTCGAGCCCGGTACCGGTGCGGCCTCCGTGCGTCGTCACCTCGAAACCCCCCGTGGCGGCGCCGGACCCGTCCCGGCGGCGTCGCACGTCGGCGGAGAGCACGAGCACCTGGGCGCCGAACCGGTCGGCGGTCTCGGCGATGAGCTCCGGACGGGCGATGGCGGCGGTGTTGACGCCGACCTTGTCGGCTCCGGCCCGGAGCAGGCGGTCGACGTCGTCGACGGTGCGCACCCCGCCCCCGACGGTCAGCGGGATGAAGACCTCCTCGGCGGTGCGCGCGACGACGTCGTACATCGTGGCGCGGTCGCCGCTGCTCGCCGTGACGTCGAGGAAGGTCAGCTCGTCGGCGCCCTGCTCGCCGTAGCGGCGGGCCAGCTCGACGGGGTCGCCCGCGTCGCGCAGGCCCCGGAAGTTGACGCCCTTGACGACGCGACCTGCGTCGACGTCGAGGCACGGGATGACACGGACGGCGACCGACACGGCGTCAGCGTAGCCGCGGCACTAGGGTCGTTGACCGTGTGGTTCCAGGTCACGGACCCCGCGGACCCGGCGCACGTCGACAGGGTTCTCGCGGCACTGCACGACGCCCCCGCGCGCTGCGGCACGGTGAAGGTGCTCGCCGTCGACGGCCCGAGCGGGTCCGGCAAGACCACGCTGGCCAAGGGGGTCGTCGACGCGATCGGCTGCCCGGTGGTCCACATGGACGAGATCTTCCCCGGGTGGGACGGCCTCGCCGACGCGGTGCCGCTGCTCGTCAACCAGGTGCTCATCCCGCTCTCCCGGGGCCGCGACGCGCGGTACCGCCTGTGGGACTGGGCGACCGACACGTGGGGCGAGACGCGCGAGGTGGCCCGCAGCCGCGTGCTCGTCGTCGAGGGCTGTGCCTCCAGCGTCGGCGCCGCCGGGGGCTACGCCGCGCTCCGGGTCTGGGTGGAGGCCGAGAGGGACGAACGGATGCGCCGTGGGCTGGCCCGGGACGGCGAGACCTTCCGGCCGCACTGGGAGCGGTGGGCGGCCCAGGAGCGGGCCCTGTTCACCGCGGACCGGACGCGGGAGCGGGCCGACGTCGTCCTCCACACCGGGGGTGCGCGATGAGCACCGCCGGACGCGCCCGGCAGGTCGCGCTCGACACCCGGACCGGCCTCGAGCGGGGCCTGCACCGGCTGCGCGACCGGCTCGTCTTCCTCGCCCAGATCGGCGTCGCCGTCGTGCTCGCCTGGACCCTCGCCCGCAACGGCCTCGGCCACACCCAGCCGTTCTTCGCCCCCGTCACCGCGATCCTCTGCCTCGGGCTCACCTACGGCCAGCGGCTGCGGCGCATCGTCGAGGTCAGCCTCGGGGTGGCCATCGGCGTCCTCGTCGGGGACGGCGTCGTGCTGCTCCTCGGCAGCGGTCCGGTCCAGATGGCCCTCGTCGTCGTCTTCGCGATGGCCGTCGCGATCGTCGTGTCCACCGGGCAGCTCGTCGTCATCCAGGCCGGCGTGCAGTCGGTCTTCATCGTCGCCTTCGTCGCGACGACGGGGCAGGGCGTCTCGCGCTGGCTCGACGCCGTCGTCGGCGGAGCCGTGGCGCTGGTCATCGGGGCGGTCGCGCCGACGAGCCCGATCGCCCGGCCGCGGGCCGAGGCCGCCCGGACCGTGCGCGGGGTGGCCGCGACGCTGCGCGAGGTCGCCATCGGGCTGCGCACCGGGGACCGCGCGGCCGCCGCGGCGGCACTGGACGGGGCGCGCTCGCTCGAGGACCAGCTCGGCGAGCTCCGCACCGCTGCCGCCGAGGGCGTGGCCGTCGTCCGGCAGTCCCCCCTCCTGCGCCGCCACCGCCCGCAGGCGGTCGCGGCGTCCGCGCTCGTCGTGCCGCTCGACCGCTGCGTGCGCAACCTGCGCGTCCTCGCCCGGCGGGCCGCGGTCGCCGTCCGTCGGGACGAGCCGGTCCCACCGCGCTACGTCGACCTCGTCGACGAGCTGGCCCGGGCCGCCGAGGACCTCGCCCGCGTGCTCGACGAGCACACGATGCCGTCGGCGGGGCGCGTGGTCCTCGAGCGGGTGGCCGGACTGTCCGCCCGGGCCGATCCGGCCGCGGGGCTGTCGGCGGAGATGGTGCGCGGCCAGGTCCGCTCGATGGTCGTCGACCTCCTCGTCGTCGCCGGGCTCGACGACGACGAGGCACTCGAGCTGGTCCCCGAGTCCCACCTGCCCTGACCCGGCTGGCAGGATGCGTCGGTGAGCCGCACCGACACCCGAGAGACCCCGACCGTCCCGCACTGGATGGTCGTGACGGCGCTCGTCCTCGTGGCGTCGAACCTGCGCACGCTCATGGCCAGCCTCCCACCGCTCGCCGAGACCATCCGGAGCGACCTGGGCCTGACGAACGCCTCGATGGGGGTGCTGACCACCCTGCCGGTCCTCTGCATGGGCCTGCTCGCCCCGGTCGCGAACCAGGTCGCCCGCCGCACCGGGCCGGCCTCGGCCGTGGGGGCCGGCATCGGGCTGGTCCTCGTGGGGGTGGTCGTCCGCGGCCTCGGGGGCGGCCAGGTGTGGTCGCTGTACGCGGGCACGCTCGTCGCGGGTGCGGGCATCGCGCTGGCCGGGACCCTGCTCCCCGGCATCGTCAAGACCGTCTTCCCGGCGCACCGGTCGGGCCTCGGCACGGGCCTGACGATGATGTCGATGATGGGCGGGGCCGCGCTCGCCTCGGCCCTGGCGGTGCCGCTGGCCGGTGCACTCGGCGGGTGGTCGGGGTCCCTGCTGGCCTGGGCGCCGCTCGCCGCCGTCGCCGGGCTGGTGTGGATCCCCGTCGCCCGGTACGCGCGGCGTCGCTCCGCGAACCAGCCTGCGCCCGAGGACGTCTCGCACGCCCTCCCCTGGCGCAGCGTCACGGCCTGGCTGCTCGCCGCGTACCTGAGCTTCCAGTCGTGGCAGTTCTACTCCTCGCTCGCCTGGCTGGCCCCGACCTACGAGGCCGGCGGCTGGTCGGCCCGCGACGCCGGGCTGCTGATGTCGGTCTTCACCGGCGCCCAGCTCGTCTCGGGCCTCGTCGCACCGGTCCTCCTCGACCGCCGCACCGACGCCCGCGTCCTGCTCCTCGGTGCGACCCTGCTCAGCGGTGTCGGGGAGGCCGGGGTGTGGCTGGCACCCGACGCGGCTCCGTGGGCCTGGGCCGTGGTCCTGGGCGCCGGCCAGGGGGCCAGCTTCGCCCTCGGTCTCGGGCTGCTCGTCCGGTACGCCGCCACGGCGCGCGACAGCGCCCGGCTCACGGCGATGGGCTTCCTCGTCTCCTACACGATCGCCTCCGCCGGGCCGGCGACGATGGGCGCCGTCCGCGACCTGACCGACGGCTACGCGTGGCTGTGGGCGCTCCTGGCCCTGCTCGCGCTGCCCCAGCTCGCCACCGCGACGCGCCTGCGCCCCGACGCCGAACGGGTCGGGACGACGACCGAGGAACCGGTCAGGGCCTGACCCGGCGGCTGCGGATGAGCCGCGCGAGCCGGTGCGCCTCGGCGCGGCCGCCCTCGCCGTCGACGCGCTGCACGGCCATGACGGCGAGGACGTCGGTGTCGGAGAGCTCGAGGCTGACCCACGGGTCGCCGTCGGGGAAGCGGACGTCGACGATCTCGTCCCACCCGACCGTCCGGGTCGTCATGAGGTTGCGCACCGTCAGCCCGTCGGGCCCCGGTGTGGCCCGGATGGCGGCGTAGCGGGAGAGGAAGGCGGCCACGAGCAGGCCCATCGCGACGAGGGCCAGCTGGTCGCCGGGGCCCCAGGCGCCGGCCACCCCCATCCCGACGGCGACGGCCGCGCAGATGACGGCGAAGACCGCGGCGACGACGAGCGGGACGACCCGCCCGCGGCGCGGCCGGAACGGGGCGTCGGGTGCGGGGTCCGCGGCCGCGTTCACAAGCGGCAGGCGGTGATGTCGGTGACGAGGATGGCGCGCGCCCCGAGCTCGTACAGCTCGTCCATGACGGCGTTGGTGCCGATCCGCGGGACCATCGCCCGGACCGCGCACCAGTCACGGTTCTGGAGCGAGGAGACCGTCGGGCTCTCCAGGCCCGGCGTGATCGCGCAGGCGCGGTCGACGAGCGAGGCCGGGACGTCGTAGTCGAGCATCACGTAGTGGCGGGCGGTGACGACGCCGAGGATGCGGCGGCGCAGCACCTCGATGCCGGCCTTCTCCTCGCTGCCGTCCCGGCGCACGAGCACGGCCTCGCTGCGCAGGATCGGGTCGCCGAAGACCTCGAGGCCCTGGCTGCGCAGGGTCGCCCCGGTCTCGACGACGTCGGCGATCACG
This sequence comes from Chlorella sp. KRBP, assembly GCA_004335735.1. NCBI lineage: Eukaryota > Viridiplantae > Chlorophyta > Trebouxiophyceae > Chlorellales > Chlorellaceae > Chlorella > Chlorella sp. KRBP. Next base: position 8,767 of record QAXK01004870.1, on the reverse strand, counting down.
TCGGCGACACCGAGGGTGATGGCCGTCTCGACGGCACCGTCGAGGCGGACCACCTCGGCCTGCACGCCGTGGTCGGCGAGGTGCTTCTCGACGAGGCCCTGGTAGCTCGTGGCGACCCGACGGCCGGCCAGGCCCTCGACACCCGTGGCGGTGCCGGGGCGGGCGGCGTAGCGGAAGGTCGAGCCCCCGAAGCCGAGGGCCATCACCTCGACGGCGGCCGAGCCGGAGTCCAGGAGCAGGTCGCGGCCGGTGACGCCGCAGTCGACGGTGCCCGACCCGACGTAGACCGCGATGTCGCGGGGACGCAGGTAGAACAGCTCGACGCCGTTGTCGGCGTCGGTGACCACGAGCTCCTTGGTGTCGCGGCGGGTGCGGTACCCGGCCTCGCGGAGCATGGCGGCCGCGGGCTCGGAGAGCGACCCCTTGTTGGGGACGGCGATGCGCAGCATGGGGTGGTGGTCCTCGGGGTTCGGGCCGCTCAGAGGTGGCGGTAGACGTCGTCGGGGGTCAGGTCGGAGGCGATCATCAGCACCTGGAGGTGGTACAGCAGCTGGCTGACCTCCTCGGCGGTCCGGTCGCGGCCCTCGTGCTCGGCGGCCATCCAGACCTCGGCCGCCTCCTCCACGATCTTCTTGCCGATGGCATGGACGCCGGCGTCGAGGGCGGCCACGGTGCCCGAGCCCTCGGGTCGGGTGCGCGCCTTCTCGGCGAGCTCGGCGTACAGCGCGTCGAACGTCTTCACGAGGCCCAAGGGTACGGGGGTGCGGCGCGGGCCCCGACAGGCGCCCGCCGTGGGACGACCCATGGAGCCCGGGTTCCGTGGGTGTCCACCGACGGAACCCGGGCTCCATCAGTCGGTTCAGGCCCTGGCGGGGCGCGCCGGCCCGCCCGTCAGGCGACCGGGGCCGGCTGGACGGCGCTCGTCGCCTTCTCCTGCTCGGCGGTGCGGGTGACCTTGACCCACTGCGTGAAGCCGTAGACCACGAACATCCCGTAGAAGATGTACATCACCGACGTGGGCACGTAGCCGGTGGCGAACCCGAGGGGCACCCCGATGAGGTCGACCCCGATCCAGGCCAGCCAGAACTCGTTCCAGCCACGGGCCATCGCGTAGGTGGCGGCGATGGAGCCGACGAAGATCCACGCGTCGGCCGCGTAGTACCACCACGCCGGCTGGAAGAACGGGTTCGGCGCGAGGTTCCAGAGGGCGACGAAGGCCCACCAGACGACCGCGGTGCCCACGAGCCAGCCCGCGACACCGACCATCCGCTCGCGGCTGGTCATCCAGCGCGGGGTGACCGCCGGTGCATCGGAGCCGCCGACCGCGCGACGGTGCTGGGTCCAGCGGACCCAGCCGTAGATGCTCACGAGGATGAAGAAGACCTGCCGGCCGGACTGGCCGAAGAGGGGGATGCGCTCGTCGGCGCCGAACGCGGCACCGATGTAGACGAAGAACAGCATGATGTTGGCGAGGATGCCGACCGGCCAGGCCCAGACCTTGCGCTTCATGCCGTACCAGGCCGAGGCGACGCCGATGAGGACGCCGACGAGCTCGAGCCAGTGCAGCTCGTAGGGCCCGATCGGGATGGCGGCGTCGATCACCTGCTGGAAGAGGTTCTGCGACTGGGTCGCAGCGACGAGGGTGTTCATGTGAGGTGTTCGTCCTTCGGGTTCGTAGTGCTTCTCGGGACGAACTCCGGGGGACTGCACCATCGGGGTGGGACGGGTCGCGACGGACCCGGCACACCCTGCCGGTACGTGCTGCCTACCATCCGGACTTTCACCGTCGGTCCTGGAGTTCCACCAGGTCAACCGGCCGCTGGCTGCGGCCGGGTCGCGGACTGTCACCGCCGGCTCGGATTTTCACCGACCCCGGAGCACGTGGGGACAGTATGCATCCCGCGAGCCCCCGCCGTCAGCGGTGTCCGTTGTGCGTTCGGCCACGAAATCCGGTGGCTCGGCCGGCGACCCCGGTGGTCCCCTGTGCTCGTGACCGCCCCGACCGAGGACCGCTTCCGCGCGCTGGCCCGTTCCGGCCCGTGGCGGTTCACGACGCTGCGCTTCACCCATCGGCGAGCCGGGGGCGAGTCCGTCGACGCCCTCCTGCGACGGCCGGGGTGGCTGCGGGTGGTGACGGCGTCGGGGGCCGAGCACGTCGTGACCGGGGTGCCGTACGGCCGGCGGGTGCTGCGCCTGGACGGCCGGCCCGCCGACGCGGGCGACGACGTGCTGCCGGCGGACGTCGTCGTCGAGCTCGACGCCGACGGCTTCGTCACGGTGCGGCCCACCGACCCCGCGATCCTCTGGGACGACCCGATGTGGCGCTCCTTCGACTGGGTGGCGATGCTCGACCCGGTCGAGCTCTCGACCGGCACGGCGGTCCGCGAGCTGGCCGCCACGACGCGGCACGGGCGCGAGACGTGGTGGGCGCGGATGTCGGCGACCGACGGCTACGACCCCCGCTGCGACTGCTGCCCGTTGCTCGGGGGCGGGGTCCCCTGGCTGGTCGGGATCGACGTCGCGACCGGTGTCGTCGTCTCCACCGAGCCGCTCGGGGGTGAGCGCGAGGACCTCGGCTTCTCCGTGACGATCCACGCGGTCGACGAGGACTGACCGGCCTCCCCTCAGCCCTCGACGACCAGTCCCATCGCCCGGAGGATGCCGCCGGCCGCCGCGCTGTCGACCCGCAGCCCGCGGACCCGGTTCTGCGACGGGTCGACGACGTAGCCCGCGGCGCCGACGAGGCTCGCCTCGCGCAGGTCGGTGCCGGCGAAGGTGGCGCCGCCGAGGTCGCACTCCCCCAGGTCGGCCCGGCGCAGGTCGGCACCGGCGAGGTCGACCTCGCGCATCGAGGAGCCGGTGAACCGGGAACCGGCGGCCTCGACGTCGCGGAAGGACCCGAGGTCGAGCCGGCAGCGCACCAGGTCCCACGGGCGGGTCGAGAGCGGGGCCGGCGCCGCCCGGGCCCACTGCACGGCCAGCGCCTTGCAGTCGACGAACCGGCAGTCGGTGAACCGGCTGCCGTGGAGGTCGACCATCGAGAGGTTGCACGCGGTGAACGTGCAGTCGGTGAACGTGCAGCCGCGCAGCACCGCCTTCTCGAGGACGTTCCCGGCGAACCGGCAGGCCTCGAGCTCGACCCCCTCGAGCACCTCCCCGGAAGCGAGGCCCTCGGTGAGGTCGAGGTCGGCCGCGTACCCGCCGCAGTCGGCCAGGCGCTCGAGGAGGGAGGCCACCGTCAGTGCCGGTGGCGCTCGGCGAGGGCCCGCAGCTCGGCGACGGCGTCGGCCGCGGAGTCCTTGCCGTAGACGGCCGACCCGGCGACGAAGACGTCGGCACCGGCCTCGGCGCACTGCTCGATGGTGTCGGCGGAGACCCCGCCGTCGACCTGGACCCAGATCTCGCCGCCGTGCCGGCGGACCGCCTCGCGGACCTGGCGCACCTTGGGCATCTGGTCGGCCATGAAGGACTGGCCGCCGAAGCCGGGCTCGACGGTCATCACGAGGACCATGTCGACCTCGGGCAGCAGCTCCTCGTAGGGCGTGAAGTCGGTGCCGGGCTTGACGGCGAACGCCGCCCGCGCACCGGCGGAGCGGATGGCCCGGGCGGTGGCGACGGGGTCGCGGACCGCCTCGATGTGGAAGGTGACGGACCGGGCCCCGGCCTCGGCGTACCCGGGGGCCCAGCGGTCGGGGTCCTCGATCATCAGGTGGCAGTCGACGGGCACCGGGGAGACCTTGAGGAGGGACTCGACGACCGGCAGGCCGAGGGTGAGGTTGGGGACGAAGTGGTTGTCCATGACGTCGACGTGCGCCCAGTCGGCGGTCGAGATGTCCTCGAGCGCGGCCTGGAGGTTGGCGAAGTCGGCGGACAGGATCGAGGGCGAGATCTGCACGGCGGCCACCCTAGCGAGGCGGTGGGTCAGGCCCGTCGGCGGAGGAGCGCGAGGAACATCGCGTCGGTGCCGTGCACGTGCGGCCAGAGCTGGACGTACGGGCCGTCACCGAGGTCGGGCAGCGGCGTGCCGGCGGCGTCGCGGAGGTACTGGCGCGCGTCGAGCACCTCGACGTCGTCGCGCTTCCTGAGGACGTCGGAGACGACGAACCGGGTCTCGGCGACGTGCGGGCTGCAGGTGGCGTAGGCCACGACTCCCCCGGGCGCGACGGCGTCGAGGGCCGAGGCCAGCAGGGAGCGCTGGAGCGGCCCGAGCGTGGAGAGGTCGGAGGGCTGACGGCGCCATCGCGCCTCCGGACGGCGGCGCAGCGCCCCGAGCCCGGTGCACGGGGCGTCGACGAGCACCCGCGCGTAGGCGCCCGGCTCCTCCTCCCCCACCTCGCGGCCGTCGGCGGTGCGGATGTCGAGGGGACGCCCTGCGGCAGAGGCCTGCTCGAGCAACGGCGCGAGGCTGGAGCGGACGAGGTCGGCCCGGTGCGGGCTGACCTCGACGGCCGTGAGGGCGGCGCCCGCCTCGAGGGCCAGCGCGCCGAGGACGCCGGCCTTGCCCCCCGGACCGGCGCACAGGTCGAGCCAGCGGTCCGGCAGCCCGTCGGGGGCGTCGACGGCGGCGAGCGCGAGGGCGAGGTGCTGCGAGCCCTCGTCCTGCACCGCGGCCCGCCCGTCGCGGACGGCGGCGATGCGCCCGGGGTCACCGCTGCGCAGGACGACACCGATCGGCGAGCCGGCGCTCGGCTCGCCGTCGGAGTGGTGGACCAGCTCCTCGACCCTCGCCAGCCCCGGCCGGGCGACGAGGTGCACGCGCGGCGGCTCGTTGTCGGTGGCGAGGAGGGCGCCGAGCTCGGCGTCGACGGTCTCCGCGGTGGCCCGGCCGTGACCGAGCAGGGCGGCCCGCAGTGCGGTGACGACCCACTCCGGGTGCGAGTGGCGCACGGCCAGCGCAGCCGCTCCCCCACCCTCGGGCGTGACCGCCTCGGTCCACTCCTCGAGGCTTCGCTCGGTCACCCGGCGCAGCACCGCGTTGACCAGGCCGGAGGCGCCCTGCCCGACGACGGTCCGGGCCAGCCCGACGGTCTGGTCGGCGGCCGCGTGCGCGGGCACCCGCATCCCGAGGAGCTGGTGCACGCCGAGGCGGAGGACGTCGAGGATCTCGGGGTCGATCCGCTCGACCGGGCGGTCGGCGGCCACCGCGATGACGGCGTCGTACAGGCCCTGCCAGCGGATGGTGCCGAACGCGAGCTCGGTGGCGAAGGCGGCGTCGCGCGGCTCGAGGCGACGCTGGCGGATCATCCGCGGCATCTCGAGGTTCGCGTAGGCGCCGTCGGCGACCGCCCGGAGCAGCGTGTAGGCGGCGAACCGCGTGGGCTCGGCCCGCTTCGTGCGCTGTGCGGGGGTGGTGGCGGAGCGGCGGCGGGGGCCGCGGCCGGTGGGTCGATCGGGGCGGTCGGGCACCCGAGGAGGCTAGCGGGCGGCGGCCCGGGCTCCGAACCGCGAGGCAGCACGTTCCGGACGCGCCCTGTCCGCATCGAGCCCTACGGTGACCCGCATGAGCGACTACCGCGACCTCGACCTGTCCGGTTCCACGGCCGAGCGGGTGCTCCTGCGCGACGTGACGGCCCGCGAGGTCGACCTCACGGGCGCCCGCGCCCGGGACGTCCGCCTCGCCGGGGCCAGCGCCACCTCGGTCGACCTCAGCGGGCTGCGGCTGCGCGACGTGCTGCTGGCCGACGTCGTCATCCGCGGGTCGTGGCTCCAGGGCGTGCAGATCAGCGGCGAGGTCGAGGGCCTGACGGTCAACGGCATCGACGTCGGCCCGCTCGTCGAGGCCGAGCTCGACCGCCGGCACCCCGACCACGCCGCGATGCGTCCCACCGACGCCGACGGGTTCCGGCACGCCTGGGACGTCCTCGAGGAGCTGTGGGCCGGCACGGTCGAGCGGGCCCGGCGGCTCGCACCGGCCCTGCTGCACGAGAGCGTCGAGGACGAGTGGTCCTTCATCCAGACGCTGCGCCACCTCGCCTTCGCCACCGAGTGCTGGCTGGCCCGCGCCATCCAGGGTGACCCGACACCGTGGCACCCGTTGTCGCTGCCCTGGGACGAGGCACCGGAGATGGAGGGTGTGCATCCCGACCGCGAGGCCCGGCCGCCCCTCGAGGAGGCCCTCGCCCTGCGGCACGACCGGATGGCGATGGTCCGCCGCTACCTCGACGACCTCACCGACGAGGTGCTGGCCGGGCACACGGTGCCGGTGGACGCCCCGGGATGGCCGGAGCCGGAGTCGTTCCCGGTGCGCGAGTGCCTGCTGACCATCCTCAACGAGGAGTGGTGGCACCGGCAGTACGCCGAGCGGGACCTCGCGGTCCTCGAGCAGCGTTCCGGCTGAGGGCGGCTCGCCCGTCCGGTCAGCCGAGCCGCTCGCCCGGCGCGATGCGGGTGCCGCGTGCCCAGTCGGCGGCGGCCATCGGGCGCTTGCCGTGGGGGCCGACCTCGCCGAGCGCCACCGGACCGGACGCGGTGCCGACGAGGACCACGCGCTTGGTGGCGTGCAGCTCGCCGGGCGCCAGGGCGGGCGCGCCCTCGGGGACCGCGGCGCTCCGGTCGAGGGGACCGACCTTCAGCCGCTCGCCGCGGAAGGTCGACCACGCCCCGGGGTTCGGGGTGCAGCCGCGGACGTGCCGGTCGACGACGTGCGCGGGCAGCGCCCACCGGACCTCGGCCTCCTCGGTGCTCAGCTTCGGGGCGTGGCTCACGCCGTCGGCCGGCTGCGGGACGGCCCGCAGCGAGCCGTCCTCGAGGCCGTCCATCGTCGCGACGAGCAGGCCGGCACCGACGTCGGCCAACCGGTCCAGCAGCGTGCCGGCGGTGTCGGTGGGCCGGACGGTCTCGGTGACCGCCCCGAGCACCGGGCCGGTGTCGAGGCCCTCCTCGATGACGAAGGTGCTCGCCCCGGTCACCTCGTCGCCGGCCATCAGCGCCCGCTGGACCGGGGCGGCACCGCGCCAGGCCGGCAGCAGGGAGAAGTGCAGGTTGACCCACCCGTGCACGGGCACGTCGAGGGCGATCCGCGGCAGCATCGCGCCGTAGGCGACGACCGGGCAGCAGTCGGGGGCGATGGCCCGCAGCCGGTCGAGGAACTCGGGGTCCTTCGGGCGCTCGGGGGTGAGGACCTCGAGGCCGTGCTCCAGCGCGACCTCCTTGACCGGTGACGGCCGGAGGGTGCGGCCCCGCCCCGAGCGGGCGTCCGGGCGGGTCACGACGGCGACCACCTCGTGCCGTGACGCGAGCAGCGCCCGCAGGGACGGGACGGCGGTGTCGGGGGTTCCGGCGAGGACGAGACGCACCCGGCGAGTCTAGGAGCGGCCACTCAGGCCGTCGGGTCGCGGGGGTCGACGCGGACGGTCACCGGGTCGGGCTCCTTGCGGGCCGAGGCCCGGGCCCGCAGCGCCGACAGCTCGCGCGCCAGCCCCGCCCCCTCCTCGACCGGCACGGTGACCAGGGCCCGCCAGCGCTCCTCGGCCTGCGGCAGCGGCCCCAGCACGGTGGCCGAGGCCGGCAGCCCGAGCTCGGCCAGCGCGGCCGCGACCGCCGGACGCGACCCCGTCACCGCGGCCAGCCGCGCCGTCGGGGGCAGAGACAGCTCGCGCCGCTCGGCGAGCTCCCGGTCGGCGGACCACGCCGGGTCCCATCGCACGAGCGCCTCGACGGCGGGCACGGTCACGTGCACGGGCGCCCCGGCGAGCACGACCCGGCCCCCGGCGGAGGCCGGCCGGACGAGCGCCGCCGCCGCGCACCAGCGCCGCAGGGCCTCCTCCCCGGCGTCGAGGGTCGGCCGGTCGAGCAGCGCCCAGGCGTCGAGCAGCAGCGCGGCCGCGTACCCGCCCTCGGCGACCGGTTCGGCGCCCGGGGTGGAGACGACCAGCCGCGGCGTGCCGGCCACCGCATCGAGCACCGTGCCCGCCCCCGACCGTTCCACCGGCACGCCGGGGAACGCGCGCCCGAGCTCCTCGGCGGTGCGGCGGGCCCCGACGACCGAGGACCGCAGCCGGGTGCCGGAGCACGCCGGGCAGGAGAAGGCCGTCTCGACCCGGCCGCACCAGCGGCAGGCCGGCGGTCCCTGCGGCCCGGCGAGGCCGAGCGGACCGGAGCAGACCCGGCACCGGGCCGGACGCCGGCAGTCCTGGCACGACAGCGAGGGAAGGTACCCGCGCCGGGGCACCTGGACGAGGACGGGACCGGTGGCCAGTGCCTCCTTCGCGGCGCGCCAGGCGACGGTGGGCAGGTGCGCCGCGGCCACCGCGGGGTCGCGGCCGACGTCGTCCCCCTCCCCCGCGACGCGGACCGCGGGCACCGCCGCACGCACCGACCGACGGTCGGCCTCCACGGGCGCCAGCACGCCGCGGGCGACGAGGTCGGCGACGGCGGCGGAGCGCGTGTGGCCGGCCGCGAGGACCGCGGCACCGACCCGGCCCGCCCGCGCCAGCAGCACCTCGCGGACGTGCGGGTACGGGGCACGGGGCTCCTCGAGGAGGTCGTCGCCGTCGTCCCACCAGACGACGAGCCCGAGGTCGTGGACCGGTGCGAAGGCCGCGGCCCGGGTGCCGACGACGACCGGGACGTGGCCCCGCAGCGCCTTGAGGAAGGCGGTGTAGCGCGCCTGGGGGCCCTGGTCGGCGGTGAGACGCGTGTGCCGGCCCGGCCCGAGCGCGACGGCCAGCGCCGCCTCGACCCGCACGACGTCGCGGTGGTCCGGGACGACGACGACCGCACCGCGCCCGCCCTCGACGGCCGCCCGGACCGCCTCGGCGACGAGCCC